>CM054816.1:19097077-19157020 GCA_028984105.1 Lavandula angustifolia | reverse complement strand
AATAATACGAGCTAGGCGAAAGGCGATGACGATGATAATGACGATTAAATAAATCAACTATTAAATAAATAAATACTCCCTCCGTCCCATTATTTATGTCCCATTGGGACTGAGACCTGTAATTAAGATAGTGGAGGTAAAGGTGTAAAGTTGTGGTGTAAAAGTATAAAGGGGTGGGGTCCACTTGCAGAGATTGATTGTGGTCCACTCATTTATTTCCTTATTTGGTATGAGACATAAATAATGGGACAACCAAAAAAGACAAGTGAGACATTAATAATGGGACGGAGGGAGTATTAAATAATGCGAGCTAGGCGATGCGCAATGGCGATAACAATGGCGATTAAATAATTGTGGGCTAGACGATGTGCAATAACGATAACAATGGCGATGACAATGACGATTAAATAATTGTGGACCATACTCACTAAAGTTGTTATAAGTGGCTAGATAACTAGTTTTTTTCCATGGCTGGCTAAAATTCATATGTATTTAATCAAAATGGTTCTTTTTGCATATTACCCTATTGTGTTGCACATTAAAATACTCTAGACCCTCAAACTATATAGGAGTATTTATTAATTAGCCCTTCACATTTCTCACATGGACAAGTTTACCGGTGCCCACTTAAAATAGGTTATGAGTTTTCTTCATCATGCACAAATTGATCAAATGTTTTATTTTTCCTGAAAAAGTCCATTTTTTTTATATTAAACTTTGCTACAAGCCAACAAGAAGGATTTGGCCTTGTAATGACCATCCACATAAACTTCAAATTGACACGCTGCAAGAATCTATTGGTTAGCTATATATTCCACGTCAGCAAGATATTAACAATTAAATCCACCTCAACATGAAAAGGGTCCCTCATAATCTTCAAAATGCCAACTACGTCAAAGAAATAGATTTATGGATATGCCAACAGAGATAAGGATAAGAGCGATGGATTCTCATTGGCCACTCCAAATTCAAAAACAAAATTCTACCCGTTGGATCTCCAAATCTTCCCAACCAACGGTAGCAATCCAACTTTGAACCAACACCACAAATGCAACATTGAAAGGAAATACAAATGCATGCACAAAATAATCATTTCTACATCACATAAACCATAACCAAAGAAACTCCTATAGTCTCATTCTTGCAGGTCGGAGGAAGATGGCCACAGTCACCACACAAGCCTCTGCCGCCGTTCTCCGGCCGTGCGCTTCGAGAACCCGGTTCTTAACCGGATCCTCGGGGAAACTGAGCCAGGCGGTCTCAGTTCGGCCCACGGTCTCATCCCTTAAATCTTTCAAGGTTGAAGCCAAGAAAGGTGAATGGCTCCCGGGATTGGCCTCCCCGGCTATCTCGACGGCAGGTACGCCCGGTTTAATCGAGTCATACTACATTATTATGCGGAATCCTTTTTTTGTGTAAAATTTTTGGTATATTAATCTTGGATCCACCTCTGACAGTCTTCCAGGAGACAATGGATTTGACCCATTGGGACTAGCCGAGGACCCGGAGAACCTGAAGTGGTTCGTCCAAGCCGAGCTCGTGAACGGCCGGTGGGCCATGTTGGGAGTCGCCGGAATGCTATTACCGGAAGTCCTAACATCGATCGGAATCATCAACGTTCCTAAGTGGTACGATGCCGGAAAGGAAGAGTACTTTGCCTCCTCGTCGACCCTATTCGTAATCGAGTTCATCCTTTTCCACTACGTGGAGATCCGGAGGTGGCAAGACATCAAGAACCCGGGAAGTGTGAACCAAGACCCCATCTTCAAGAGCTACAGCTTACCTCCAAATGAGGTTGGGTACCCAGGCGGCATCTTCAACCCCCTCAACTTCGGCCCGACTCTCGAGGCCAAAGAGAAGGAGATTGCCAACGGTAAGCGGCCCGAATACATGATGTCATTCGATACAAGTGATTATGTAGTGACACTTTTTTTTTGCAGGGAGACTAGCTATGTTGGCGTTCTTGGGATTTGTTATTCAGCACAATGTGACTGGAAAAGGGCCTTTTGACAACCTGGTGCAGCATCTATCTGATCCATGGCACACCACCATAATTCAGACACTCAAGGGTTGAGCTCAATTATTATACAACATGTAATGAAAATGATATGATGGATGGTTATTTTAATGGAATGTCAAGTTGGAGATTAATTAAAAATGGTGTTAATGTACAGGAATGGATTTGCTATGATTCATTTGACATCAAATCTTGTTAGTCTGTCAAGAAAAGTTTCATCATAGTATCATCAACAATCAGTCAGGCCATACTGAACAGATATTGCATTATGGAAGTAAGATCAAAGTGAATCTACCGAATCTAGTAAAATAACATTTCTTGGATTACAAGAAATCCACATCCTAATTAATTGGACTGCAGTACTCGTATTACTTCCCCCATCGAACAAGCCTCTCTTTTCACCGCTATTATCTTCTTCGCTATAGAACATATATAGTCCGATTTAGGAGGGCATGTAGGTGTTACCTCCTTCAATTCCCCCAAATTGTATACCTACCGAAAATTATATTATGATTTTCTTTATAATTTTTTAGTTTTTTTTTTTATAATTCGGGAAATCTCCTCCCACACCTCTCCTCCCACACCCCCCAAGTGTACACATTTCATTTCATTTTATTTCCTAAAATTATATATTAGTACAGTATAAATTGCGAATCTCACCCACTAAATATAAATCTTTGATTTAGATAAACTTTTTTTATTGTGTAGATTTTGTATAGTTCAGTACAAAATGATGTTTCATCTCATGTTAATTATTTTTACCAATGCTAAATAAGCAAGGGCAGATCTAGGAATAAAGTTGGAGGTGAAATTTGAAATTTTGAGAGTTAGGGGAGCGAAATGTAGGACTTTAGGAGGGCGGATGAATTTTATCTTCTTTTATTATTATTATTATTATTATTATTATTATTATTATTATTATTATTATTATTATTATTATTATTATTATTATTATTATTATTTAAATTACTTAAAAAATCAGGATTGGACTGGAATTGGGGTGGGGACGCCGTGCATCCGACACTAAAATGTGTGTGGGTGTGTTTTATATAAGCCTTCACTTACATATGACGTGCAAATCAAGGTAATATAGATATATTTGTTATATAGGCCATAAGAAAACCAACCAACAAAGGGAAAAAGAAAAACACACACATAAAGAAAGAAACTGAATTCTCCACAAACCTTCATCATATCTACAACAATGGTGTTCATCACATCAAACCAAAAACAAATTAAAAGCCTAACTAATTAGCAATAAACACTTTCCTCAATGAGTTTCACAAATTCCCCAAAACTAATCCTCCCATCACCATCATCATCAAAAACCATTATCATTCTTCGACACTCTTGTTCCGACAAACCCACCAAACCAAGCGAACTCATCATGCTCTTCAACTCCTCTGCATCCACAAAACCATCCTTATTCTTATCAAACATCCCAAATGCTTCTCTCACTTCATCCAAACTCGGCTCTCTCCCCTCAAACACATCCACAATCTCAACACATTCTTGTGAAGAAAACGGCTCTTGATGCGGTAGACCTAGCCTCTTCATCACTATCCCCACATCTTCCCTAGTGATTTTGATAGCCGGAAGTTGTTCTGAGGTCGAAGAAGCACATTCGTTGTCGCAGGAAACACGACAAGAACTCTTCGAGAAAATGAGACGAAGTTGGAATAGAAGATGAAATACGCGTCGAAAGCAAGAGTATAAGTCTTGGATTGTTAGTATGAAGCTGTAGAGAATGCAGCATAAGATGAAGGATATGAATGTAACAAGATGTGTTGCAGTGTTGATGAGAGCAGCTGCTGACATCTTTGTATGTATCATTTTTTGTTAAAGAATAATTTTTGAGTTTCTTTTAATGAATTTTGGTAGTTGATAATGTTGTAGGTTTTATAGACATCTTTGAAGGAGAAGAAAAATAGGAGGAAGTTTCTTTGAAAATTTGAGTAAGCTTTGTCGAAAGTGAAAGTGAGAGTTACTGATAACATTTTTTTTTCCTATTTAATTTCCAATGGAATAATTGTAGGAGACTTTCGACACAGCTTGTGGATATGGATTACTGATTTTAAAAAGAGGGTAAATAATCATTGAATAACATAGAATATATAATCTAGAATAATATAATCACATAAAAATATTTTAGTAGAACTATATTAAATAATAGTAAGTGAACGACCTAATAAGATTAAATAAATTAGTCAAGGAATCCTATGATTGATATGATGTTTCCTGGCTAGAAAGCATGAATAAATTGTCATATTATTGGATATCTTTTCTTTTAGGTTATATAGATTTGAATGAAGACGTTTTGCAAAAAAAATCGCCTCGAAAGTACTTCCTCCGTCCCGTTTGAAAGCGACCCGTTTCAAATGGGCACGAGAATTAAGAAAGTTGAAGATAAAGTATGAGAGATGAGTAGATGATAAAGTAAGAGAGATAAGATGAGTGTGATAGTGAGAAAGTAGATAATAAAGTATGAGAGAGAAAATTATTAATATAATGAGAGTATATAAAGTAGGTGAGAGAAATGATAAAATATGAGGAAGTTATTTCTTTTTTAGGAAACGAGTCGTTTCAAATGAGACGTCCAGAAAAGGAAAACAAGTCATTTCAAATGGGACGGAGGGAGTAATGGTTTTGAGGGAAAAAGGAAAAATTGCCTATCTTCTATTTATTTATCCTTTTAAGATTATACTTTATTTTAATGTGCTAAATATAGGGGAGACAATATACCAATCTTGAAGATACAAAATGAAAAATCGTGGTACGAAAAATTCCATATAAATACCAGAATTGTTTAGTACGCAATATATATTATACCGACAACTTTTATGGTATAGATTGAAAATTTGGTATATATCGAATGGTCAGTATTTTGCTATATAACCATATTGGTGTATTTTCGATATGTATATGTATACTACGATATATATCTGAAAATCGATAATGTTATCATTATGAAGTTTTTCTAACCATATTGGAAATTACAATATACCAATTTTGATGAAATATGCCACATGTTAATGTTGTTGTACATATAAATCACTCCAAATCCTAACATTTCTTGGATAGTGGTACTACTAGTAAAATGACAGTCGTAACTTTCGAGCAAATCACCAAATTCGTGAGCACTAGCCAAGATAAATTTTGTGGGATAATCTTTATTTTATCAATTTCGTTGTATTTCCCTTCCCTCCTTTACATTGTCGCCTTCCGGAGCATAGGTTTCTTTGCAGTGGAAACATGAATTAATGTCAACACATTGAGTAGGATTAATAATTTTGTCTGTTTAGAAAAACGTCGGTCGTTTGGGTTCATCTTTTCGCTAGTTGACTCTAAGTCAATCTAGATGCTTGGATGACAACTTTTTTATGCTTCGCTTGGTTGTACTTTTCTTTCATTTTGGTTGGACATGTTTTTATTCAAGAATTGATGATATAGGTTGTAACGTTCAGTTGAAATGTTTTCAGACTACATAAAAATATATTCATACTAAATTAATTATATGCAATAAACTCAATTCAATAAAAACAATTAAGTCTATAAGTGTTTGTGATCAATTACAAGTGTATAGCTTGGTTGTTATTTCTCATACTTAAATGAATAATAATAAATATGATACTGTTTGGCAGGTCCGAACGAGTAGAAACTTTTGTTTCAAATTAAATGCGAGAGTCGACCGAACTTGAGTTTTTCCATATTAAATTACTCTCTCCTTCACATTACATTTGTCTTGTATTCGTTTTGGGTTCTTCTACTTATATTTGTCTTGTTTTTTTAAATAAGGAAATAAGTTTCAAATATTTACCAACTCAAACCAACTCTAAACAATAAATTAATTATATGGGTCTCATACCTTTATCAACCCAAAGCAACCCGCATAAATAACTGAATCGAAAATAAAAAAACAAATGTAATGGGACTTTGAAAGTATGAAATTTAGATGCTGAACAAATGAGGCTGTCGGATCTCAAGATTCATAACGTGAATTATCGTTTGAGTCAGCTGTACTAAATGTGATACAAGATTTCAATTGGTTCCCATAACAAACTAAACCCGGATGCAGAAGTCAGCGAGCTAAAATAATATTCTATTTATTTCATTATTTATGTCATATTTAAATTAGATATAAAGATTAAAATAATAAATATAAAAATATAAAATAAAAGTATAAAATAATAGAATTTATTTATTTAAATTAATTACGGCCTGAAACATAAGCAATAAGACCGTTCAAAAATATAAATGAGATAATAATAAGAGGCATTTCTAACAGTAGCCAAACAATAGAAATAAATATACATTTATAGCCCACCACTAAAACAAAACACAAATATAGCCATTTTGTCCTTATATGGCGCATGGCCGATGGGGGGCCGATGGGGGAGTCCATAGGCCCTCCATCGGCGGAGGGCCGATGGGGGGCCGATGGGGGGAGTCCATAGGCCCTCCATCGGCGGAGGGCCGATGGGAGGGCCGATGGGGGCCGATGTGGGGAGTCCATAGGCCCTCCATCGGCGGAGGGCCGATGGGAGGGCCGATGGGGGCCGATGAACTCCCCCCTTGGAGGGCCTAAGGAGGGCCTAATGGAGGGCGGAGGGCCTAAGGAGGGCCTAATGGAGGGTCGATAATTTTTTTTTTTATAATCAATGGCCTAAACTGAAAAAAAAAATGTTTATTGATTGAGACCATCGACCAAAATTATATTTTTTTTTATGATCAATGGCCTAAGCTGAAAAAAAAATGTGTACTGATTGAGGCCATCGGCCATCAGCCAAAATTATAATTTTTTTTTCAGTTTTAATGGCCTAAACTGAAAAAAAAATGTTTACTAATTGAGACCATCGACCAAAATTATAATTTTTTTTATGATCAATGGCCTAGACAAAAAAAAATAAAATATGACTGATGGTTTTTTGAGGGCCGATGGCCCTCCTGCTTAACTTTTTTATTTTTTTTTTGTTTCAAGGCCGATGGCCCTTTAATTTTGCTTAACACTTGAGGGCCGATATATATATTTTTTTTAAGGGTTGATGGAGGGCTTATGGACTCCCCCTATCGGCCCTCCGCCGATGGAGGGCCTATGGACTCCCCCATTGGCCCTCTCATCGGCCCTCTGCCGATGGAGGGCCTATGGACTCCCCCCATCGGCCCTCCCATCGGCCCTCCGCCGGATAAAGATAAAATGATTAATTTTGTGTTTTATTTAAGTTTCAGGCTACATTTGTATTTTTTTTTAGTTTTGGTTAGTATTTCCACTAATAATAATGGTCCGAAGGAGCACGTGTTATGAAAAATCTTGCAGCATGAAATTCAAATGTGGAACAGATAAACTTCTCGGATCTCAAGGTTCAGAGTGTGAACTGCCGTCTAAGCCAGTTGAACTGAAAGCGATATGACAGTTCTGTGGGTACCAGAACAAACTAAATTCCTTGCGAAAGTTGTGTGTTTCAACTATATAATTAGTATATAAATACTATATAATTAGTATAAATTCCTTTAGACTTTTGAAGTTTAAAGTTAAAGGTGGTAGAAATGTTGCAATAAATATAATTGACTTGTGGCATCCAAGCTTGTTTTATTGATGTTTTGATGTAAGGTCTTCCTATAGCTCAAACTCTTATAAAAACCATAAATATAGTTAATCTTTAAAATCATATACAAAAAATGTCATGTGATTCCCTCTTCGTCAGAAGTCACATAATTTCTGGGCCTCCAGGGAACTCTCGCCCATTTTTAACTATTTCTTAATCAGACAAGAAAAATACAAATTTCTACCCCAAAAGTAAATCCATTTAACTATTATTCTATATATTTATAACAAATAGCTATATTTATATATTTTTATAATGATTTTGTCTATATTTGTATATTATCACTTGCGAAAAACCTTTGAAATAGTGAGCTAGAATAGACAATAGTAATACACCAATTTATGCAATTATGTGATTGATTGATTCAGCCTCGTTAAAATTTTAATTTGGTTTCAATCTTTCCTATCACTAATTAGGATATACTCCCTTATCCCTTATTTATGTCTCATTTGTTACATTTGTTTGTCTTATTATTTATGTCACATTTAAAAATTAAACATAAATGAGTAACCCACAATTATTTAAATAGATAGACCCCACCAATTTATATCTTTCAACCACCACTATTTTATATATTACCACAATCCATTTTAATCTTTGGTGCGCACAGGGTAAACCTCGCTCCTGTGCAATAGCCTGCAAACCACACAGAAGAGTTAAACCACCCTTAATGTGACAGGGTGACAGGCTCACACATAGCGTGTCAAGTGAAAATTGAACCCATGACCTACCGATCTCGGGCCACCCACTTTCACCGCTATGCCATCCCAAGGGGACTTTGTACCTAATCCCCTTGAAATGTAAATAATGGGATAAATGAATATTTTTTTTTAAAAAAAAGTCTCTTTGATCGAAACTCGGAATAGAAATCGACAAATGACTTGACTTGTGAGTTAGACGAAGACTTTTTAATGTTCCCAAGTTTCAAGAAAGCAACATTGTATGAAATTTCTAAGTTCCGGTCTACTCATTGTAATTGCTTCGTTTGGTAACTTTTGTACTGATCGTTTATTGGTGCATATCTACACTAATATTAAAATTTAATTAAACAGTTTTACCGACAATTAAGTCAAATTAATAATTTTTTTTATTATTTAAACTCCTTTTGTTAAATCCTTTTGCATAATTTAATGGTTAATTTTTTTTTTCAAATCTTGAAAAAATCATTTTGAACTGAATCCGATTCGAAGCTGCACCTTCATCTCAAAGTGTTTATAAGAAAATAATCCATTACTCTGAGATAATAATTTGAAGTTTCTTTTGCACATTACAAAGTCCTCCATCTCAAAGTGTTTTGTGGGAGGACGTATAAAAGAATTCGTTGAACTGTTCAAAAGTTAATTAAGAAACAGGATTGTTCTTTATGAACTGAACTGTAAGGGAAGTTTAAAGATTACGTTCATCTAAAATAAAATAAGACCGATCACAATAGTCAATCAAATCAGGAAACAAACAAAGTACTACCTCCGTCCCATTCATACTGTCATGTATATCATTTTGGGTTGTCCCACTCATACTGTCTCATACCTAAAATGGTAAGAAATGAGTGGACCACAATAATCTAAATAAGTGAACCCTACCATTTTATACTTTTACACCATTACTTTAACCTTTACACCCACTATTTTAAACTCCGTGCCGAAACCCAACAAGACATTATGAATGGGACGGAGAGAGTAGTACATAAAATTACATCTCGAAATGGTCGCAAAAATCCACTCCTAAACAATACTACTAGGGAATCATTCTTCTGTTTGTGGCTTTTAGAAATAAGGAATAAAAAATTTCAAATAATTAATTATGGATTCAGTAGGTTTGAAGAATTTTAATGGGAGCTTCCTCTATCCCCAAACCAGATCATAGGTCTTAATATTTTACTAACAATTCGGATTAAACCACATTATTATAAAAATACCATAATTGTCTACTTGGAAAAATATAAGGAAATAACATTTTAATTATTGTTGATGTTACAAGAAGTTTGGGCAAAACATTTCCGAAGGACTAAACACATAACTGCTCGGTAATTCAACTAAGTTCTCGAACTAGTTACGTATGATTTCCGAGCACTTACGTAGTATTTTTGTAGTTTGTTTATTTTTTAGACAGTAGTTCTAACATGAATTTATTTTTTTACTTTATTTACGTAAATCTAGGTCGTTTGGCATTTATGTTTGTTAAACTCGTTTACCTAATATTATATTACTTGTTAGGCCAAAATATAATTATATTCCCTTTATTTATGCTACATATTACTTTGTCATTATTTAAATGAATACATGCATTTGAAATTATGTAGATTGTTGTCGCATTTACTAATATTGTTGATGAAAAAAAATATTTTTCTTTTTTAGATGGCTGAATGGATAAGTATGACTATAAAGTTTGGCGACAGACAATACATAGGCGGTTTTGAGGAGGTAACATACATGCGGGCAAACAAGTAATGCATGTCATCATTAGGAAGATGAATCAACAAAATAATACAAATAAATTCAATGCATTCGCATTATTTGTTGTATTCTATATCGTGAGCTCAATCTGGTAGAATGATGGAAGTCTTGCTTAATGACAATGATGATGACGATTTAATTCAACTCATCAACTTAGATGACAATCCCACTGTCTATGTTGTTCCCACGATGACGAATGATGAAGCCAGAACCTCTCAACATCAAGAAGCATATGTTCCTTCTTTTGAGTTTTCAGAACTTTCGAACCTAAATGACCAATTTACACAGTGGAATTGGAATGCAAACCCTCATGGGGCAGAAGAAGACACACATGAAGAGGAATCGGAAGAAGCAGAGCATGTGGAAGAAGAACCGGATGATGACGACCCTGATTATGATGAAGGGAGGATGAGTCATAAGAGGATGTCGAGTCTGAGTGCACTTACGACACATTTTTTGAGTTTGCAGCATGGATTCGTAAGGAAGGTAGTTTCAATTGGCTAATGACACGCTGCACAACTATGACAATATGAAGCATTGAGATTTTTAATTAAACATTGAAATTGACAAATTAACATAATGCAATATGATAATATTAGAATTACACTTACGTAGCTAGTATTGAGGTAACGATGAATACGCTCTACCAGTCCTAAGTGAGGGCACTACTAATGATAATTAGTGTTATGCTCTAAAACGCCTAAATAATGATTATCCACGACTTTTTGCCATTGCACATCGAGAGCAGACTATAAGAAAGATTATATTACATTAATCTTCTTAAGGACAAATGAAAATAGAAATAGCTATAAAAGCGAAACTTACGGAAAAAATCAGTATAAAAAATGATATAATTCTCATGATTGTCACTTTGTAGTAATAGCTCTTCGAGTCCTAATAAATGCGTCATAGTTGATAAATACAAGTATATTATCTATTGCAACATACGTAGTGATTATAGCATGTTAGTGTTCGAAAATAACTCATAAGAAAACAACTAAATAACTTATATCAGAGGTCATCTTGTATCGAATATCCTAAATGTTGTCGATAAAGGTATGGTCCAATTCCCAATTTGAGGAAGGAACATGTATGCTTTCTGATATGGAACCCATCCTCCAAGCAGTGTATCCCCGGAGAGCTTGTCGATAATTGAAACTGATATCCTTAGTCGGTTGTATAACTCTATTACTTACATGTTGTTGGAAAGGCGTCCTAACTAAAGCAGATGATTTCTTTTTTCGTAACCCACGCACGTATTGAATATGCTCTTCGTCGTCCAAATTTATCTTCCCTGCTACAAGGGCAACAATTTGTAGAGGCTCAGGTCGTGGTGGGGAATCAACAGGTGGCGAATCAATAGGTGGGGAATAAACTTGACCTCAAGAACCCCTCTCCATATAAGAAGTAGATCACGTGAGGTTTCTGTGGTCTGTCGATGTGATCCTTTGTCAAAATGTGAGGTCAAGTGCCAGGACTGCTCTGGGGACTGCACTCTCTGATGACTGTCTCATGTGTAGTCATGCTTAGCTGGTTTGCCTCGCATTTTACGCACCCAATGTTTCATTTTTGGAATCACTCGAGACACGACGTCTCTAATTAAAGCCTTCCTATACGTTGGGTCTTTGCAATTTTTACAAACCCATGCAGATTGTTTCATTTTTCCACTATCCTTGTCTCCCGCCAAAGTGAGTCAGTGACTGGGGCGGTGCAGTCTGTTTTCCTTTTGACCGGGTAGATCATCAACGCCACGGCTGCTCTTCATCATCGTCATCATCTCTTTGTGTTGTTTTTTTTTGTATGACAACATCTTGTAGCACCGGTCCGAAATCTAGTTTTCGGGAAGGCGATAGCAAACACCAAGTAGCTCGTTATGTTGTGTGCTTTGGTACCACGGAGTAAAAAGCTCAAATACAGTAGCGTAAAGACAAGGAGAACAGTCGGCTAATGGAAAATTTTAATTTAATAAAAATATTTTCAAATACAAAAATCTATCAAAGTGAAAATTACCTCTTCATCAAAGAATCCTGCATAGTCCTTTTTATCTGAGGAAAACTCCATTTCATTATCTTGGGCATAGCATTAATATTAACTAAAGTTGTCGCCTCGAAACCAAATTGTGGTATGACCTCGTATGCCCAATCCTGTATAGTCCAAACTGGACCGTATATATGATAATATTTCTCCATTCGATGTCTCTCAGTGGGCACTGGAGGCTTGCAATACATCATGGCTTGGAATGTATATGCTCCCCATAGGAATCGATGTTAAGCAGAAAGGTCATCCACCAATAACCAAGTAAAATCATCTATAAACCTCATCGAAGGATAACCAAGGCAAACAAGTAAAGAAAGAGGATGTTTGCCACCTTGATATAGTCATCACTCATGGCATCCGGAATCGATTCTGTTGAAAATCTTTACAACAAATTGCTTGTTAAGTCTATCTCGGCGCAAAAATGTATATACATGCCTATGCTAGACGGATCGTGTGCCAGGGGCGGAGCCAGGATTTCGAATTGGGGGGGCGAATTATGTGTGAGGTTTAGTGTGTCTCATCCGGGGGTTCGGAGGCGGAGCCCCCGAAAAATTTTTTTTAGTGTAACAATGAGCATAAGAAATTCAAAAGTACAATTTATAAAAGCAACAAAAAAAAACGAGTCCAAAACGAAATACAAAAAATTACCAGATTACAATATCTTCTTAGGCATTTGACGGCGTTCTTGAATAGCTCGCCGGTGGGGTCGATTTCGTCCGACGACGGCGAACTCGCATCCTTCCCCTTTCTCGCTCTCTCATCAATCGTCGGACGGGCAGAGTGTTGCAAAAGAAGATGAACAAGATATATGTAGATCCAAAATTTGGATCTAGATATGAAGGATGCAAGGAAGAAATAAAACTTTTAACTTTATTAGAAGCAAAACCGACTCAGTACAAGAGCAGCTCATCTTAATATATGAGCAAAAAATAGAAACTGCAACAGGAAGAAAAAACGTGATAATGAGAAACACGATTTTATAAGTGATTTACAAAACATATATGAAATGACAGACATAACTGTAGTGTATTTAAACACAATCCAAAATATGGGCAATAAATGCGGAATAAATTGAGCAAATTAACACCGAGAATTTTACGTGGAAAACCCCTCAAATTTAGGGTAAAAATCACGGAACTCTTGTCCAGAAAATCTCCACTATGTAATGTCAATTACACAATTTTCTCCCTATCACAAGTAGGGGAACCACCAAACAATAGCAACAAGCAAACAACAATAATCCTCTAAGAATTTCGAATCGTTTACTGCTCTGTTTTCTGATTTTAGCTTCTGACTCAACTTATGCCTTCTGACTCAATTTAAGTCTCTCACGTCTGACTTCTCTTTGTTAACAAAAGATATTAACAAAACATCAAATGGACCATTTCTTTTAATTCTTGATGGGCTAAATTAATAACAACCATTATGGGCCAATTTTTCGAGCCCAAATCCCAACAATATCTTCATCTTCTTCATTGGTTGCTTTGATTTTACAACACAGAGTTCCGCTCTTCCGGCGACAAGCCGATCAATTTGATCAACTCGGATCCCAACTGTGTTGGAAGCTCGATATTGTCGGACAACGCCGCCGATTTGCTTGCGTGGCCTCTCGAAGAAAGTCCGGGGGGGCGGATTCCGATCAATTGGACGGCCGACGAGGCGAGGAGGAGGGAGACGTGCGAGAAACTCGAAGAAAGTTCGGGGGGCGGTCGCCCCCACGCGCCCCCCTGTCTCCGCCATTGTCGTGTGCAACGGTGGGATCAAAAGAGGAGGACCCGAGACATAGACCCTGACCATCGCATGGTCACAAATCCGAACTTAATCAACTTTCCACTGATGTGGAACCACATTTCTTGCTCTGCTTTGTGGCACCAACTACTTTGACCTCGCGACACATCAGCTCGTGGAGCCCTTTATTACAACTAGGGCCAAATTCCAAGTCTGCTAGGTAGCTGAAACACCCGGTCTTGAATAATTTATACAATTCAATCCCTCCTAGAGCAAATAATCTTTTTTTAATAATCGAAGACAATTTCATCTTATAATATAAGTTGATATTCGGCTATATTCCACTACATTCCTCTCTAACCCAAGATCAAGTATGCTGCATTCATAACAAATTTTAAATTAATAAAGAACATTTGGAATTTAACAAAAAATTCGAATATACTAACAAGATATTTCCAGATTTTGTACATTATAATCGCTTGGCAGAATCTACTAATTTATGCATTAAAGACACATCAACCAACATGTTGTGTTATACTAATATAGATCTAACTCTATTTTTCAAATATTTTTTTTATTCTTAGAGAAATGTATTAAAATATTTTATGTGATGGACTATACCCATTATTATACCAGTTTTGTAGTAGAAGGTTCTATTAATATATACAAATGGTTTTTAAAAATTAAAATATTTAGATAAGAAGAAACTTATCATTATGAAACAATTTAATAATAGGAATTAAGAAGTCATAAAAATCTTATCTTAAATAAATGATTGTGTGTCTCAAAATAACGTACACTCATAAATTGCAAGTGTTTGAAAAATAAATATTTGGAACGAATTATTCTCCCTATTATTATGAAAATAAATAACTAATCCTAAAAATGACCATCTAATTAGTATCTTACAAAATAGATAATTTCAAATAAAAAAATTAATGAAGTCAATTAGTTAATGAAAAAAAAGATAAATAAATTATTTGAAATATAAATCTAAAATGTAATTACGAATCACCTTAGCGCTCGAAAATAGACCTAAGCGTTCAAGTCATACGTTAGTGTTAAGGAAGAAAGAACGCTGACGTTGTTCATTAAATCTAAGAAAAATATTAAACACGTTCTTTTAAAAGAAATTATGCAAGAAACCTAAATCGCTATAGGTAGGGAAAATATTATTTAGATACAAATTACGCAAGCATGCTAATGAATATAGAGCACTAATGAAATTTGAATATATAACATACCTGGCCACCGCTATCAATTATCTCTATTGTCGATCTCAGTTAGCTAGAGTTAGAGGAGGAAAATGTAAGTTTTTTATAATTTGGAAGTGGTGAAAAACTTAGGTGGTGGAGATGGATATATAAAACTTACTAGACATTACAAGAAGAAAAAAGTTAAATTAGCTTGATTTGCACATACAATGACAATATTCTCAAAAAAATTGAAGATTTATGGAGAATCTTTGAAAAAAATCATTTTTCCCGTGAGTTTGATTCTTGCATTCTCCCAAATTGTCACATTTACTTACATAGTATATTATATTTGGTTTCTTAAATCTAAAAATGATAATGATATTATAGATATAGAGAGAGATAGTATAGACATATAGAGACATAAGAGATATCTTGAACAATCAAAAATTATACTGTAAGTGAAATATCATAAAAATAAATTAATACTTTAAGAAAATTAAAACTAGGATACATAGAAAGCTTGAAAAAAAAATCACTTTAGCGCTCAAAAAAATTATCTAAGCGTCCGGGCACAAAATCTAAGCGTTAGAAAAAATCGAGTGTTTACGTTGTGTGTCAATGACGTAGGACTTCTCTTCATGAATACTACATAAATTGTTAATAATATTAAGCCTAATTAAAATCTTTGATTGAAGATAATAATCAATATTATTATTATTATTATTATTATTATTATTATTATATCAATTTAAAAGTTGATACTAATATGTTCTTCCATAATATTTATAAGAATTTAAAAGTCGTCCACTTAATGAATTTATGTTTCAATTAATATTATTTTTAAAAAAAAGGAGAATATTGATTGTTGAATGAGTACTTAATAACAACATTGAATGGGACGTCTATACATCAAAAAGTACAAATTTTTGTTTGCTTTTGGCAGGAACTCAATTTCAATGCAAAAATAGGGGTAGAAATGTCTCAATGCATGTAAGATGCAATTAGTTGGAGGTGTGGCTATATGTGCGGTTTGAGTTGTGCTTGTGTCTATTTTTGCAATTCTCTCTTGAATCTATTGATCTTTATATTTATTAATTAGTGTATTTTACTAGGACCTCGTTTAAGGGAAATTATTAGGGTCATGTGCACAAATACCCACTTCTAATTGGGTAAATGCACAAATACCTACTTTATACAAAAAATACATACATAGCCATAGTCTCTTTTTTACCCTCCAAATATAGGCATAGATGGTAGCTTGCGCGTGGCAGGTGTGGGCTGTCCTACCTGACGCCATCTCGTCGCATTTAATGCATAGAAATTCAACCTGAAGGCATGTTTAATTTATTGAATTCCGCCCACCTGCGCATAGGCATGTGTTCTTGCCTTGAATTATGCAAAAGTTGACTGTCGCCCACTTTATTGAATTCTGAAAAAGTTAGACTGCCCACTTGACTATTTAATTTCCCGTGATTCTTGCAATGATGCTTACGTGTTGGATATGAGTCGATAGATGATACTCGATTGTTCGTGGTTAAAAGAAAATTGGGGGAAATCATAGTAGTACTATGGAATTGAAGATCCCAAAACCGAGTTGATATCGGTAGTTACGTGTGTCGTTAGGATTAGCCGATGTATAGGTTAGACTTGTTGTAATCATTTTTATATTCTTGTCTAAGTCGACGGGGTAATTGTTGAAGCGATCTTACGTCGAAGATACTTTTCGAGAACCCCACGTCATCGGTGTAATCGCTTGCGTTCTTCACTCATCGATTGAATAAACCTCGGTAGAAGCCAATCCAAGCGGTGATAAGTCATCGGCATAAGAACTCATGCAAGCCCGGTACCTTCGCGATCGCCGGTGACATACTCGGAAGTTACATTCCTTGTCGGCCCGACTCGGTCGAAGAAGACAGAGACTTTGCCGTCATCGTATCCGACGAAAGCGACCCAGCTACTTAAGTCTTTTCGAAAGTTCAGCAGAAGATCATACGAGGTTGTTTGAACGGTCAACTCTGACATTCTCACCAACCACAAACCTCGACCAATGAGAAGCCGACAACGCCTTACCTGCTCCAAACAGTAAAGCTGCTCTCATGTACAGTAATTAGCTGCCCTGCTGCAACAAGTTCGAATTAATGGCCGTTTTCTTTGGAAGCTTGTGACACGTGGCATCGTCGTCTCCAACGGACATATGCCATAGCTCACAGCTATAAATAGAGAAGATTTCGAAGCTCCACGAGCGCGAAGCACAAAATTAAAAAGGGAAATTGCTCAAGCTCTTAAAACACTCTAGCAACTCAATCAGAATATCCAGCGAAGAATCTGCACTTACTAGAATATTTTTGTAGTTCCTCTCTCTAGAGTCTTTAGATCCCTTTCTTCTCTACCTAAGCTCATTGTCAGATTTATAGCTTAGATTCGAAGGAGTTCATTTTTAGTGAACTGTTCTTATTGTAAGAACTCCTTTATTAGTTGGAGAACTGTCTTCACCCCTTTCGAACTTAGGTTTGAATTGTAAAGTCGCTAAGGACTATAACTTAGAAGGATGCGTCACGTGCACGGTTTCCTTTGCCGAGACTTGCTCAGACTAATCAACAAGTTATCCTGCTCTGTTCAGGACCGTGGACGTAGGATCTTGCGTATCCGAACCACGTTAAACTGCTTGTGTTCTTTACTGTTTTATTGCATACAAACCTTTGAAAATCATAAGTTTGCATAAAACGTATTTCTAAAATCGCACAGCCAAAATAATTTAATCTGCGAAAACACGTTTTCAAAAAGAGACAAACTCCGGGCCCCACACTTATTCGCACACTTATAGTCTCCGACTGAGTTTCGGGAATGCTTGACAAAAGTCGGTAGGAGAGCTCGATTGGCGACTCACTCTCTCCGTGATCGAAGGTATATTTGGCACTGTTCATCAGTTGCAACCAACAGCTTTAGCTGACCTTCACCGAGAAAAAGAAACGGTACTCAGGTGTATTCACCCCCCCCCCTCTACACCTGATATTTGTCTCCAGACCAACATTCTGTGAATAAAATTTGAAATTTCGCTGGCATGCTCGACAAAAATGGCAGTATAACGCCTTTATTTTTAGCCTAAATTATTTAATTAATTGAGGTACTCATGCATATAAATAAAGAGGTAGTCATGCATATATTTGTACTCATGCATTTTCAGTTCAGAGAAAGAAAGATTTAGAGAGAGAAATATTTTGCGAGGTATATTGTAATTTGATCTTCGGAAAAGTGTTCAACTTCGGAATATACGTATTTTGCGAGGTATATTCTCAGTTCGTATTTTGCGAGGTATATTCTCAGTTCGTATTTTATTTAGGGTTTATATATGTATTTTATTTAGGGTTTATATACGTATTTTATATTCAGTTCGAATTAGGGTTTGTTAAATTCCAATTTTGTTTAGGGTTTATATACGTATTTTATAAAGTTCGAATTTTAAATACGAATTTGTCAAGTCGTATTTTAAATACGTATTTTAAAATTCAAATTTTGTTTAGGGTTTATAAATACGAATTTGGTTTATAAATACGAATTTATAAAATTAGGGTTTGTAAATTCCAAGTTTGTTTAGGGTTTATATATGAAATTAGGGTTTATAGATAAAATTAGGGATTATATCTCCGAATTTCTCAGTTCGTATTTTAAATACGTATTTTAAATTCCAATTTTGTTTAGGGTTTATAAATACGAATTTGGTTTATAAATACGAATTTATAAAATTAGGGTTTGTAAATTAGGGTTTATAAATACAAATTTCTCAGTTCGTATTTTATTTCTCAGTTCGTATTTTATCAGTTCGTATTTTATCTCTCAGTTCGTATATAAACCCTAAAGAAAATGTTACTATTCAAAATAGTTCGTACGATAATAATTTCTTAAATAGTTCGAATTAGGGTTTGTTAAATTCCAATTTTGTTTAGGGTTTATATACGTATTTTATAAAGTTCGTATTTTAAATACGTATTTTAAATTCCAATTTTGTTTAGGGTTTATAAATACGAATTTGGTTTATAAATACGAATTTATAAAATTAGGGTTTGTAAATACGAATTTCTCAGTTCGTATTTTATTTCTCAGTTCGTATTTTATCTCTCAGTTCGTATATAAACCCTAAAGAAAATGTTACTATTCGAAATAGTTGGTACGATAATAATTTCTTAAATAGTAATTTTGAAAAAGTTGTTCATTGTAAATAGTTGTTCATTGTAAAAAGTTATTCGAAATAGTTGTTCATTGTAATATACAGATATTTTGCTGAGAACTAAGGTTTTATATGTCTTATAATATGGTCAGATCATGGTCTTAAAACCAACTTGATAAATAGTGTTACATTTTAAATAGGGTTACATTACTATATAAAATATGATATAGTTCTCTGTTTTGCATATTTATTTTTTATAATGTCATAATATTTATCATGATATAGTTCTCTGTTTTGCATATTGATTTTTTAACGTAATAATGAATTATAGTTCTTCGTAGTCCATTTTAATGTACATTATTACGGAGATATACAGATATTTTGCTGAGAACTAAGGTTTTATATGTCTTATAATATGGTTAGATGGCTGAGTGGACACGAATAACTGTCAAGTATGGAGGACTATTCGAGGGTTCCGAATACAAATATGGGGATGAACAACTTGCAGCAATTCCGCACTGCCTACTTTCGCTGTCATCTCTAAAAGCAACCATTGATTCAATCACGCAAAATAATTCGAGGCGTACCCCGTATTTATTGTATTCCCTCGAGAGAAATCGCGCCGGTCGGCACGTGAAGTCACTAATGACAAGTGATGAAGATTTAAATCGACTCATTGGCTTCGAGGCAAATCCCACAGTCTGTGTTGTGACGAGGAGTCCGAGTGATGGGGCCGGAACAAGTACGTGGCAGACCCGATCACATTTCCCTTATTCGGACGATCGGGACCTAGTTGAGCAATCTATTAGGGATTTCGACAGACATAAGTTCTTCAATGACGGTCAGGAGGAGGAGGAATACGAGGAGGTGGAGCAAGAGGAGGAGGAAAACGAGGAGGAGGAGGAGGCGGAAACGGAGGAGGATGTAGAACAAGAAACACATAATGAAGATTCAACGGATTCTGATGATCCGGATTACTCTGCCGAAGAGGAGTCCGATGAGGATGAGCACGGCGAACATCAAAGCATCTATGGTACAATGTTGGAGTTTGCAACGTGGATGCGAAACGAGGGCGGTTACAATCGGTTAATGACATTACTCGAACAACCGAGTAACCTACCCATCAACTTTTCGTCGTTGGAGGAAGAAGATGGCAACTCGATTCTGGATATAGCAAACTGGCTAGTTCCGTTCTTCCCTATCGCTCAAACCGGCATCATTGGATGTCCTGACTTGGATGCTGTTAACGACGGCGTTCTTGAGGTGGATTCAATTTTCTGGAGTAGTGACGAGCTTACGGGTGCCGTGGGAGTGTGGCACTTAGAGCATCGGCGGTCTTTTATGGTGCTAAAAGCTGACAGAAAATATACGTGGTTCGGGTGTTTGCACGGAAATTCGTGTCCTTTTATGTTGCGTGCGAAAAAGGATGCAAATGTTTGGGAAATATACAAGGTTGACAAGAAGCACACATGTGAGTTCGACTTCGAACGATTGGTGCCAAGAACAGTGAGTGCAAAGACTATCGGTGTATATTTCAGCCGACAAATGCGGAGAGAGGGATCCATGATAAGGCCTCGCGACATCATTGACGAGTTGCGTCGTAGATTCGGTGTCGGAATTAAGTACTACAAGGCACTTCGTGGTCGGAATATGGCTATCACGATGATTTACGGCGACCACGACGATTCTTATAAGCTGCTACCCAAGTACATCCATATGCTGAAGCAGCTAAACCCCGGAACGATAACCCATTATAGCACCGGGGAAGACAATCGGTTCGAGTACGTTTTTGTCGCGTGGGGCCCGTGCATAAATGCGTTTATGTTTAACTTGAGGCATGTTATCGTAGTTGATGGCACACATCTGAAAGGGAAGAATACCGGCATGCTATTCGTAGCTGTGACGAAAGACTGCAACGAGCAAGTCCTGCCGCTTGCGATAGGCATTGGCCCGATAGAGAATAATGATTCGTGGACATGGTTTATGACCAAATTAAGGACAGTGTACCCGCCGAATGAGGGCATGGTCATCGTGTCTGACCAACACGTGAGTATTAAGCATGCCGTTGAAGAGGTGTATTCTGAGGCAACTCATTGTCTGTGTTGCGTCCATCTGAGCAACAACCTCGCTCCTTACGGTCGCGCAGCAGTAAGGATATTCCGTAGGGCCGCCAAAGCATACACAAAATCTGAGTTTCGGAGAAAAATGGCTTCACTGAAGGCGAAGAGTCAGGAGGCACACGATAAAGTCATGGACATTGGTCCGGAACGGTGGGCCCTCTCGCATTGCACTTCGCGGCGTTACTGTTTTTTGACGTCAAATTGCGCCGAGTCCTTCAACGCGAGGCTATTGTGGGCCCGACGTCTGCCGATATGTTCCCTAATTAATACCGTGCGTTTCATCATGGAGACTTGGTTCAACGAGCGGCGGGCGAACATGCATGCTCACGACCATAGCCTAGTGGAGGTTGCTAAAATGAAGTTGCACGAGCAGGTTGAAAGAGGACGCACGTATCCAGTGACGATCGTTGGCGATGATGTTTTCACAGTGAACGATGGGGAACGAGATTTTAAGGTCCGGTTAGGAGCAAGACGAAGCTGCCAGTGTCGTAAATTCGATTTGGATCTTATTCCATGCGAGCATGCTGCAGCAGCTATTATGTAAGTATTCGTTACTTTTAACATATTCCCTTACAGACTATTATAACTACACTAACAAAAAGTTACCGACAGTCACAGCGGCAACGATATGTATGAATTCATATCGGCGGTCTACAGTACGGAAGTTCATAGAGATTTATATGATCACCAGTTTCATGCGCTACCTCCACATCAACTCTGGACCGTGCCCGAAGAAATATCAAATATGCCAACAGTGCTCCCTCCCTTGACAAGAAGATCCGCCGGTCGGCCGAGGTCACGCCGATATAGATCTGGCCTAGAGGCAAGCGCCGGTACAAGCACAAGACGATCTCGGAAGTGTGGCCTCTGCAAAGAGCATGGGCATACAAGAAGGACCTGTCCCACCAGACTTTGAATATATAACTCTATTTATAGTACTCTTGCTGTTTAAATATTACTCTTGCTGAAGGTTGTTGTAATTTAAATTGAATGAAGGTTGTTCTAATACTACTATCTCCATTGCCTTTAATTTTCCCGTGAAAGTTGTTCTAACAGTACTATCTCCATTGCCTTCTATATACGTTTCGTTTCTACGCATCAAAAATTTGCTATTTTATACACGCAAACATTACAACATAGTTCAGGGATACATATTAAGTCATAGTTCTCCGTATAATTTGCATATATCTCCGTATAAATAATATATGCTTTATAATACTAAAAATATAAACTTTTTATGGAGAACTATTATTTTTTTACGATTCAAAATGCACGAATCAACTATACTACGTGTTCGGTTTCCCGTGAAAGTTGTTCTAATAGTACTCTCTTCATTATTACCTTCTATGTCATAGGTAAGAGATACATTTGAGAGTAATATTCGAAAAAATAGAGAGAAAACTTGACAAATATATACATTTATAGTAATCACTCAGTTTAAATTGATAAAATTTAGAGAAATTGAGAGAACAACTATCTAAGCTAATTTTCATAGTAGTCTTTCTATTTTAATTTTCCCGTGAAAGTTGTTCTAACAGTACTATCTCCATTGCCTTCTATATACGTTTCGTTTCTACGCATCAAAAATTTGCTATTTTATACACGCAAACATTACAACGTAGTTCAGGGATACATATTAAGTCATAGTTCTCCGTATAATTTGCATATATCTCCGTATAAATAATATATGCTTTATAATACTAAAAATATAAACTTTTTATGGAGAACTATTATTTTTTTACGATTCAAAATGCACGAATCAACTATACTACGTGTTCGGTTTCCCGTGAAAGTTGTTCTAATAGTACTCTCTTCATTATTACCTCTTATGTCATAGGTAAGAGATACATTTGAGAGTAATATTCGAAAAAATAGAGAGAAAACCTGACAAATATATACATTTATAGCAATCACTCAATTTAAATTGATAAAATTTAGAGAAATTGAGAGAACAACTATCTAAGCTACTTTTCATAGTAGTCTTTTCTGTTTTAATTTTCAGTGAAAGTTGTTCTAACAGTACTATCTCCATTGCCTTCTATATACGTTTCGTTTCTAAGCATCAAAAATTTGCTATTTTATACACGCAAACATTACAACATAGTTCAAGGATACACATTACGTCATAGTTCTCCGTAAATTTTGCATATATCTCCGTATAAATAATATATGCTTTATAATACTAAAAATAAAAACTTTTTATGGAGAACTATTATTTTTTTACGATTCAAAATGCACGAATCAACTATACTACGTGTTTGGTTTCCCGTGAAAGTTGTTCTAATAGTACTCTCTTCATTATTACCTTTTATGTCACAGGTAAGAGATACATTTGAGAGTAATATTCGAAAAAATAGAGAGAAAACCTAACAAATATATACATTTATAGCAATCACTCAGTGCAAAATTGATAAAATTTAGAGAAATTGAGAGAACAACTATCTAAGCTACTTATCATAGTAGTCTTTCTGTTTTAATTTTCCCGTGAAAGTTGTTCTAACAGTACTATCTCCATTGCCTTCTATATACGTTTCGTTTCTACGCATAAAAAATTTGCTATTTTATACACGCAAACATTACAACATAGTTCAGGGATACATATTAAGTCATAGTTCTCTGTAAAATTTGCATATATCTCCGTATAAATAATATATGCTTTATAATACTAAAAATAAAAACTTTTTATGGAGAACTATTATTTTTTTACGATTCAAAATGCACGTATCAACTATACTACGTGTTCGGTTTCCCGTGAAAGTTGTTCTAATAGTACTCTCTTCATTATTACCTTCTATGTCATAGGTAAGAGATACATTTGAGAGTAATATTCGAAAACATAGAGAGAAAACCTGACAGATATATACATTTATAGCAATCACTCAGTTTAAATTGATAAAATTTAGAGAAATTGAGAGAACAACTATCTAAGCTACTTTTCATAGTAGTCTTTCTGTTTTAATTTTCCCGTGAAAGTTGTTCTAACAGTACTATCTCCATTGCCTTCTATATACGTTTCGTTTCTACGCATCAAAAATTTGCTATTTTATATACGCAAACATTACAACATAGGTGAGGGATACATATTCATTCGTAGTTCTCCGTAAAATATGCATATATCTCCGTATAAATAATATATGCTTTATAATACGAAAAATATAAACTTTTTATGGAGAACTATTATTGTTTTACGATTCAAAATGCACGACTCAACTATACTACGTGTTCGGTTTCCCGATAAAGTTGTTCTAATAGTACTCTCTTCATTATTACCTTCTATGTCATAGGTAAAAGATACAGATTGCGATAATATTTCGAGAAATTGAGAGAAAACCCGACAAATATATACATTTATAGCAATCACTCGGTTTAAATTGATAAAATTTAGAGAAATTGAGAGAACAACTATCTAAGCTAGTTTTCATAGTAGTCTTGCTGTTTAATTTCCCGTGAAACTTGTTCTAACAGTACTATCTCCATTGCCATCTATATACGTTTCGTTTCCACGCATCAAAAATTTGCTATTTTATATACGGAAACATTACACCATAGGTGAGGGATACATATTCATTCGTAGTTCTCCGTAAAATATGCATATATCTCTGTATAAATAATATATGATTTATAATACGAAAAATATAAACTTTTTATGGAGAACTATTATTGTTTTACGATTCAAAATGCACGACTCAACTATACTACGTGTTCGGTTTCCCGTGAAAGTTGTTCTAATAGTACTCTCTTCATTATTACCTTCTATGTCATAGGTAAGAGATACAATTGAGAGTAATATTTAGAGAAATTGAGAGAAAACTTGACAAATATATACATTTATAGTAATCACTCAGTTTAAATTGATAAAATTTAGAGAAATTGAGAGAACAACTATCTAAGCTAGTTTTCATAGTAGTCTTGCTGTTTAATTTCCCGTGAAACTTGTTCTAACAGTACTATCTCCGTTGCCATCTATATACGTTTCGTTTCTACGCATAAAAAATTTGCTATTTTATATACGGAAACATTACACCATAGGTGAGGGATACATATTCATTCGTAGTTCTCTGTAAAATATGCATATATCTCTGTATAATTAATATATAATTTATAATACGAAAAATATAAACTTTTTATGGAGAACTATTATTGTTTTACGATTCAAAATGCACGACTCAACTATACTACATGTTCATCAAAATGCACGATGCAAATAATTGTCTTTGACAGGGCCTAATCATCAACCCGCTCAACCACCACACACATCAACCAAATTCGCATCCCTATAATATGTCGAATGCTTCAAATGTCGAGCTCACTCTGGACGAGTTCTGTCCTCGGCAGGCCATCAATCAACCGATGCACGGATAATAGGGCGTATACACCGCAATTAACTTGGTCTCTTTGTACGAACTGTGCTCGTTCAAAGACCTCCAAATGCATATCACGCAAAGCTGCTTGGCGTGGTTGCCCGTACAATCGTTCGAAGTACCTGTTGTAATCGAACAGTCTGTACATCATCCGTGTAATCGGTTGTATGCTCTCTCTTCGCATCCGCCGATATAATTCGTCAGAATTCGGCCACAACGAGTCGTACAACTCGACAGTCCACATATGGAGACGGATTCGCACGGTCACCCAGTGAGCTCCAGTGACAAAGCAAACCAGTATGAGCTATAGAAATCCGTAACAGAACATTAGTTCACCGCATTACACTAATATATCACTGCATTTTTATTAAATTCGAAGATATAATTTACGTATTGCAGCCCCAGTGCCCATTCTCTCGCTTTCAAAGCCTCGGAAGGCTCCCATGCATCCACGTCCATCCCGTTGTTCGCCCAAGAATATTGCATTTGAGCCTTGTAAAATACATATTGTTAGCATTTTAAGAAACAATTTTGTATAAAACATTAAATACTTACCCAAAATTGTACGGGGAGAATGAGAGTAGTGCCGCTCCGCACACCATGAAGTAGACCGTCTCCTCTCGCCAGTTGCCTCCTAATGGTACCCAAATAACATTCGATCATGTCATGGGTAAGCATCTTCGTAACATCTTCGAGGATATCAAACCACGAGTGCGTCAAATGATTTCTCGTGGCTGTGTAGACGTGGTCAGTAAATTCATTGTGTGCGCGACGCCACGTCCGATATTCCTTGAAGCCAAGGACAGACCAATCGCCCAAGTAACGGGCGAGATTCTTCTTCGGTGCAACGAACGGCGACGTAATGGCACGAGAGGGTCTTCTCATGCGAAATCCACGTCCACGTGGGCTACTCGGATCTTCTTCGACGGGGGCCTTCTCTTTTCCCTTTCCTCCTCTCCGGCTGGTAGCGGCATCTCCCGCCTGCGCCACTTTCAACGGTTCAACATATTGCGGGGACACAATAAGTGCCCACGATGCGGAGAAATCATCACCGTATAAGGAGTGATCTTCATCGGGCTCCTATAAAATAAATGTTTACGTTAAGTTTAAGTATATATCTTCGTAAAAAGTACATAAGTCTCAATAAAACTTTTAATAGCCTACCACTAACACCGGACTGGGAGAAGCAGAAGGCTGCGCGGGCTCATCGTGTGGAAACTGCAACAATTGGGTAGATACGGGCCGATCATGAGACTTCTTCGTGCGTGTCTCAGATGCGACAGACGAGTCGCTGCTGTCAGTCAAGGCATCGTGGGGTGGGTCGACTCGACCAGATGCATGCGGAGTTGCTCCGTGAGTACAAGAAATTAAATGTCGTTCGGAGATGCCGCGACCCTCGGAATGTCGACCCGAGATGCCGTGACTATGTGAAACTGAATGTCGGCGACCTTCCTCGACATGCGACGGTCCTCCCACCTCCGCTGACTTCCGCTCCGACTTATTTTTGGAGAAAAAGTTTTTGATCTTCTTCCAAAACTTTTTCTCACGATGAGTCATGTCTTCAGTATCAAGACTGCTAGAACTCGCCGGAGCCTGGTTTCTTTCTGATCGTCTTTGCATGGCAGACGGAGACTGGGGCGCTGCAGGGCCGCGTGGACGAGGAATGCCCATCGCTCTGGCTCGATCAGATCCAAACTGGACAACAACCGGCTCTCTATACGGCACGCCAAGTGCCGAGCCGGACAGCGTGCTCGCATAATAATCAGTCATGATCTCTGCTTCCTCCGCCACCATCGGTCCGCATTCCAACTATGTATAAAGCAAGCAATGTTACATAATTAGAATCTAAAACACCGAATTATACAATTTAAATGGAGATATATTAACTTAGGTGGTTTCTCATGACCTATATGTTTGTTTAAGATTATATTTCTCCACAGTATATAAATAGTTTACCGTATTTTTGTTTGAACTGTACAAACATAGTTATTTACCTCATCGTCGAAGAATCCAGTGAACGATCCTTTCACTCTCGGGAAATTCCACCTCAACAGACGTGGAAGCACTTGTTGGTCCTCCAAGTTCGCACAAGCCCTCCCAAATTCGGGGATGCAATCGTAAGCCCATGCTTGTAAGGCCCAGACGGGCCCGCTGAACACATAAGACACCTTACATCCCGCAAGAGTGTTGGGGATGAATTGCTTGTAGTGAAGCAATGCTCGGTATGCATACGCTCCCCACGAGAATTCCATCCATTCGTTCAGGTTCACTAACACCCAAACGAAGTCGTCGATCAGTCTAGGGCTTGGAACACCCAAGATTAGTAGGTGCAACATCAACACATTTGCCACTTTCACGTAGTCGGCTGCCGATGCGCCGTTCACCTCGTGTTCTCTGAAAATATCTTGCAACTCGGATATTTTCATTCTCCGATTACCACAAAATACGGCCCTTGCACGAACCGTGGAAGCATCATGCTCCATTGTTAGGTCAAATGTCGATGACCCAAACATTAACCCCGAGACCAGGGCAAATTCCTGCGGACCGAACTTCAAATGACGATTCGATACGTGAAACCAAAAGTTGTTGGATGCAAAGTCGGCGAATTCCACTTCACGGCACATCAGCTGGTGGAGAGCTTTGCTTGCACTAACACTCCCCTCCCATTCCATGAAATGGCCGAAAGGGCTACTCTCACAAAATTGTGCATATAGGATGTCACCGCCGACGGCAGTCAGTGTCTCGCGAATCAGTGGGATCACATCCCACTTGTAATGAATCATGATTTGAGGTTTAGCCGACTTGGCTACGTACCTAAGAAAAAACCATTGACTCTGCATTAAAGAAAAATGTGAAATTAGCTAAATAAATACGTCAAATGTTTTAAAATACGGACTAATATACGAAATTGTTATAAAATACGAAATTGATAGAAAAATTGAGAGAAATTGAGAGAAATTGATATACGAAATTAATAATTTCGCAGTTATAGAAATTGATATACGAAATTGATAGAAATTGATATAGGAAATTGATATACGAAATTAATACGCAGTTATATAATATTAAATTTTATAACAATTTCCCTATATATATAATACACAATTTTCCTATATTATATATAACATAGTTATATAATAATTTCCCTATATATATAAAAAATACGCAGTTATATAACAGATATTTTATATTAAATATGAAGTGTTAATATATTCATCTACCCATCTACACTATATCAAATACAAAATTACCCAACTTTATAAAAACTATCCACTATATATCCAAATTTACTAAAATACCCCCACTTTTTCACTTCTCTCACCTAAAAGTGTCAGGCCCTGATCGGACCGCGATCGGACCACACATGTGTCCGACCGATCGGACATGACCGATCACCCCCTACCCCCCTCCACCCCCACCCCCACCCCCACACCCCACCACTCCCATGATCGGCCATGCTCTCCCATGATCGGCCATGGCCGATCAACCCCCCCCATCAGGCCATGCCTTGTGATCGGCCATGCCCTATGGATAGGGCCAAAAGTGAGCATGGTCGAGCCGGCCCTATCGATCGGCACAAAAAAATTGTGCCGATCGATAGGGTCGTGCCGATCACAATTTTTTTGTGCCGACCGTGATCGGACCACCCCTCGTTTGACTTTATTGAAGAATCAAGGGTATTTTAGTCTTTTTGGGTATATAGTGTAGTTAAAATATAACAACTGGGTATAAATGTGTTTGACATTAACGATTTTGGGCATTTCACCGCCGGACTCAAATATGAATTATATATCAACGGACATTTAATAAGTAATCCACAGACTAATTAACCGCAAAATTATATATGAAATCAATATTTAAATCCTTAGTATTATACAATATATATATATATCACGATATATAATATGTTAAGATCACGATATTAATACTTTAAAATACACGATAATATCACGATATTAATACTACAATATTAATACTTTAAAATACAAGATATGATTATATCAACATATAAATACTATAATATTAATACTTTAAAATACATAAATACTAATTTAATTTAAAACATACTATACTATTAATAATATAAATATAATACATATACCAAGAAATCTTAATACAGAATATATACGCTGAACAGATATTTTATAACAGATATTCTATACAATTAACACGCAGATATTTTATATTTTATTACAGATATTCCATAATTTCCATAATTTCCATAATAACAGATATTTTATATTTTATAACAGATATTCCATAATTTCCTCAGATATATACTACGTAATATTTTATTTAAAATAATTAACACGCATAACTAACAGCTTCAGAAAATCGAACACGCATAACCCTTATTTAACACGCATAACCCTAATTTTTCAAACACTAAATATAAAATATGAAATACACGCATAACTAACAGCTTCAAAAAATCGAAATGGATTCAGATTCTCGTCTACTAACCTACGAGGCGGCATCATATTCGTCCATTTCAAACCAAAGTTGAAGCTGAATTTGAAGCCGAAGTTTGAAGGTTCAAAACGCCACTGAAGTTTCAGCCGAACTTTGAAGGTTCAAAACGCCGAAGTGGGGAGAAGTTGAAGCTTCACAACGCCGAAGTTGGGAGAAACTGAGATACAGCGTGGGGAGAAGTTGAAGCTTCAAAACGCTGAAGTGGGGAGAAACTGGATTGTGGACGTGGGGAGGGAAATAAATGGGGAGGTTGAATAAATAGAACTACAAACCTATTTTGTTGAATTATTTGATGCAGAGTTTCTTTATCCAAAAACAAAATAAATCGAATCCCTCAACAAATGACTTTAAAATATTTTTGCATCCGTGACAAAAAAATATTTAATTGGAATGATGATTTAATTGAAATATGTAATGTCCATGATGATTTAATTGAAATATTTTAGTACCAAAATATTCTCGTTTATTAGTACCAAAATATATAACCATCACTTCAACTTATTTATACAAACCCTAATTTCATATTTATATTCTCGTAATTTCAATTTTATACATGCCATTATTTACAAACCCTAATTTACATACCTAATTACGTAAAAAAATTAATTTCGAATTTTATACATGACATATATATACATAAAATTACATAAATTTACAAATCCTAATTTTCTATTTATACATAAAATTACAAATCCTAATTTTCTATTTACAAATCCTAATTTACAGTTCCATTAGTAAGAACTAAGAAATAATAGATATAATTTCATCGTAAGAACTAATTCCATGTGTAAGAACTAAATGCCATTAGTTATAATTCTGGAATTTCCTTGGGATCATGCTTGAGTAAAATAAGGCGTTCGCATGCTGTCAAGAGGATAATGCGATATAAAGACTAGCTAGTATGAACTTGAAAAGAAATGGATTTTATAAAGAAGCAGCCTTCTTGAAAAGTACTTTCAAGTGACTGGAATAGGAATTCGTATCTTTAAGCGGAAGCGGATTAAACGAATTCAACCTTATAAACGTAATACTCCGAATCATTTTTACGACCTGCCAGGCCGTGTCATTTTTACGACAAATGAATTCGTATCTTTAAGCGGAATACAAACACTAAAATTACAAACCCTAATTTCTAACCCTAATTACACAAACACCGAAAAAAAAAGTAGAAGAAAACAACCAACGATTTGATGTGCTGCAGGGTGGCGTGGGAATCTGCACTGTTGCAGACACGCCATTCAAGAGAGTCAAACAACAGCAGCCTTCACTAGCAGCAGCACTCCAGTGGAAATTGCCATCAGCAGCAATGACCTCGAATGGCGTCCAGCTCACCTGCAGCAGCACTCCAGCCTTCACCAGCAGCAGCACTCTAGTGGTAAGTACACTGTTGCGTGTCAGCGCAACAAAATAGGGATAAAAATGTCCGTGTGGGTATCACTGCATTTTAATTTATGGAGTGGCAGTTACTGCAATTTTGAAATAAGGGTGTCTATTCTTGACAATTTCCCAAATTATTATGTCACAATTGGGTATGGTTATACTAAAAACTACCCCTTATATAAAAACTAAGAACCATTGAAGACCATCATAGATTTTCATTTGATCTATGGTGTATAATTAATTTTTTTTAAATTTTATTAACTTATAAAATTAGAAAAAGGACAAAATTGGTATACAATAATGTTAATAATTAAATTGGGGAAATAACACAAATGAGAGAACCCCTCGTAACCCCTCGTAACACAAATGAGTTTAAATTGGGAAATAAAACTAATCTTAAACAAAAAATGAAGTGGGTCCCTCCTACTTAATACTCATCCCCACATTATCATACTCTCTCTTTCCAAAAATCTATCTCTCACACGATTTTCGTTCCACTCGTACTCGGAAATTTATGATTTTTAACTTTTTGGAAACTTAAGATTATTTCTTAAAATACAATATAAAAAAAAACAGAAAAAAAATCGATTGCCTCAACTAGGCCTTGCAAAATTTTTGATAAATTATCATTTCTTCCACCAACCACTCCTCGAAAATTGTGTTCATTTCTTAATCAATTTAAACTCATAAAATACACACTTACAAAGTTTCTTAATCTCCATGTCGAAACCAAAGGGGACAGTAATAGCGGGACAAAGGGAGTACTATAATATGCACAAAACTTTTTTTATTGTATAACATAATATTCACTTACACATGTAGTTTTATGCATTAAAATGTATGGAATTATGCATAAACTAATAATTTACTATGCATAAAGTCTGTTTTTATTTTATAATATATTAATTTGTATAAGATTGACATCTATGCATAAAATTGTTCGGTCATATGTATAAACAAATACAATAAATGCGCAAAACTTATTTTTATTGTATTACATAATATCCACATAATTGACAATTTTATGCATAAAAGTATTCTTAATTATGCATAAATCAACATCATATTATGCCTAAAAAAATTGCGTTTTCCAACAGATTTTCGGTCCGCCAATACCGCCGCCAAGATCAAGGAAGAAAGTGTAGGTGTTTGGTTTAATTTCAAAACGTAAAGTGTAAAAAGACATAATTACCCTTAATGAGACTTAAGTTCTCTTTTTAGAATTAATAATAAAAGTAAAATTAAGAAAATAAGTGTCCATATATAAAAAATTTAAAAATATAAAGTGTTAAAAGACATAATCACCCTTAATAAAACATAGTTTCTTCTTTTTTAGAAGGCAAATTGACACAAATGGCCCCTAATATTTGTTATTTTAGATGAATTGGACCATAATCTTTTATTTTTAGTTTATTGGTCCCCAATTTTGCTAGTTTGATAAATTGGTCATTCCGCTAAATTTTAAGTTAGTCAACTGTTAGTCATAAGGTATTTACGGAATAAAAGTTTCAAGGACCAATTCATCCAAATTTCTTAATTAAATTTGAACTTTTTCTTAAAAAATATTTTAAAAATTATAATTTTTTTTTTCAAATAATTTTTTTTTGAAAAATATTAAATTTTTTCAAATAATTATTTTTAAATAATATTTTTTGTAACGAAAAAATTTAATTAAAAAGAAAAAAATTAATTAATAATAATTTTAGAGACCAATTCATCTAATTGTAAATTAATTTTTAACTATTTTTTCAAATAATTATTTGAATTAACTTTTGTTGGTCCGGAGACGAGTATCAGGTGTAGAGGGGCGCGGGGGGGGTGAATACACCTGATTGCAAGTTTTGCCTTTAACGCGAAGGTCAGCTGAGCTGAGAAATCCGACTGAATGAACAATGCCAAATAAGAACCTTTTGATCGCGGGTCAGAGTGTATCAACTACTGAGTCTGTTATACTGACTTTTGTCAGTATAGAGAGTTCATTCGATGAATTTCACTGCGGATAAGTGTGGGCCCGTAGGACTTCATCTCTTTTGAAAATGTGTTTTCGCAAACCAAAGTTGTTTTGACTGGTGCACTTTTTAATACGTTTTATGCAAAGTATGAGTTTGTAAATAGGTTTGAGCATAGTGCAATAAAACAGTAAATAACAGAAGCAGTTTTTAACGTGGTTCGGATACGCAAGATCCTATATCCACGGTCCTGCAGAACAGGAGTTCTTGTTGATTAATCTGAGCAAGCCTCAACAAGGAATCTGTACGCTGGACATACACTTCTAAGTTAGAGTCCTTAGGGACTTTACAAATCAAACCGAAGTGTGAAGGGGAGGGGATTTTCTCCAACAATGAAGGAGTTCTTACGATAAGAACAATTTACAGAAAGTGAACTCCTTCGAAGGTTCTAAGCTATAGATATAACAGTGGAGCTTAAATAGAGAAGAGGGAACTAAAAAATCTCTAGTGAGAAGAACTAAGGATATTCAACTAAGCAAGTTCTTCGCTAGATCGGCTTTAATGCGCTAGAGAGTTGTATGCAATGAGATCGTATTCCCTTCATGTCCCGTGGGTTGAGCTTGGAGACTCTTCTCTATTTATAGTCGTGACCCAGGCTTGTATCCGTTGGAGAGGACGATGCCACGTGTCAGAAACTTCTAAGGAAAACGACCATAAGTTTTCGAAAGAGCGCCGCAGAGTGGTTGGCTTCTGCACATGAGAGCAGCTTTAGTGTCAGAAAAGGTATGGCTTTGGTTGCTTCTCATTGGCCGAGGTTTGTGGTAGGTGAGACTTTTCAGACATCAGTCTTCCATCTGAGTTGACTCTCTCTGAACCTCGTATACTGAATAAACTCTGCTGACATTCGAATGATAATAGTCGGGCAGTTGTTTCCTTGTGGGATCTGCAACTGAGTTGCATGCATTCAGTAGATCTGGACCGATCATACTAATTTCTTCATCTGAGTCTGCTGATAGGAATCTTCTACTGAGGATAGATAGCTGGTGACTCTGAAGATACCGAGCTCTTCATAATTCAGTAGATAAAGAATCGTATTGAGTCTTCAACTAAGGCCTGCTGAAAGAATTCTTCTACTAAAAATAGAAAGCGGGAGGACCTGAAGACACGAGCTTTACAAACAGATGACTTGGGGTTCTGGAATTTAATTTCTCTACTGAAGTTTAGACCAACAATTTCCCTTACGTCCTTAGACAAAAATAATCAATAAAGATAAGAACGAGTCTAGCCTATTACATCATCATCGTTCAAACACACATCGAGTTCAGGACAGGTTTTGGGATCGTTAATTCTATAGCGATGAAATTTAGCATCACTACAATTTCCCCCAATAATGAATATTACAATATGTCCTAAGTACACGAACTACTGACGTCAGTTCTAAGTACCCCCTAGCAATGATCTAAACGACCACTGACTCATATCCCTACAATTTCCCCCTAATTGATGATGCCAAAACCATTAAGTACTAAACTACTAACCCAAAAAGATTCAGTGACAACAGATCAATGATAACAAGTTTAATAGCTTATCAAAGATAGGCATATCAGAAGAAATCAGTACAAGTGAGTGTGTGTAAGATCTCTTCAGTGATCAGAAAGTGTTAAAGGTAAAATAACACAGCCTTAAGACAACGAGTAGTTGTCTGGCTAACAGCAAAAACTGATTTATTAAAGATATGGCAGAAGAGTACAATCAGTTATGCTATGCTTTACAAAAGATGAGAAGGAAGAAAAGCTGAAACGCTGCTAACGCTTGAATTTCTTGATCTTGGCTTTGAAGTCAGCAGACTTGGCAGTGGGAGGATCCAACCCATATGATCTGTAGATTCTTTCCCTTAGTGCATGGATGGGAACAAGATCGTCAGTCGTCTGTATATCAAGATTGTTGCGACGAACTGCTATTTCCACCTCTTCTTCAATCTCTTTCATGCAGATGACGCCCTGAGTAGTCTTGGAAGGATTCAGTGGGCGATAGGCAGGGGCTGTGAATGGCAGTTTCTCTTTGAAGAGAAGGAGCTTGATCTGAGCTCTGAAGTTAGGGTCATGATGGTATAGGAACTGATCAAACAGATCGACCGCCGAGACTTCTTCTGGATAACACTGCCACACATAGTATGCCTTGATAAAATCTTCTTTAAGCTCTTCCCACTCCTCGTTCAGGTTCCAAGGAATCCATTTGTCGATGCGGCGATGTGGAGTTTTCTTCAAATGTGGCTTCTGATCACCGCGCCTGAAGAACTTGGAAGTCCTTGGAATTTGCTTACTGAAGTCTAAGATAGACTCTCTAGCTGCTTGTTCAGTCAGCTCTATGATCTTGGCCAGATCCGCCTGTCTCTTCTTCTCTCTTAGTTCAGCAGCATGCCTATCTCTGGACCTGAGGTTGAGACCTTTCTGCACTGCATCCCATGTGGCTTTGTCCTCTGCTTCTTGCTCTACTGTCAGTTGTGGAAGATTTTTCAGCCTTTGAGCGAGAGGAAGGTTATCGGTGTCAGAGTCATCTATAGGCTCAGGAGCAGATTTCTTTGCAGCTTTCTTCTTCTGTTGAGCCATGATCAATTTAGCTTGACTCTTTGATGCCCTAGCCTTAGGAACTTTAGGCTTCCTCTTCAGCAGCGCCTCTTCCTCCATCCTGACTTCATAGTCAAGTGTGTCCTGCAGCTGCTGAGCCACACGTTTGTCATGCTCTTCCTGCTCTTCTCTGGTTTTGAACTTAGGCGACCGAGGGGGAGGAGTGCTCTCACTAGCGATCTCCTTTCCAGGCCTTTTGGGCGGCAGAGGCTCCTCATCCTCTTCTGAGCCTTCAACAAACTTGGCAACATCCTCTATGTGTGCCTGAGCTGAGGATCCTTCTCCCGATCTTCCAGCCTGCACAGTCTGCTGCTGCTGCTGAGGCTCTGATGGCCCTGCTGCTGGAGCTACGAGCTGAGCCTCTCCTTGAACAGAGGGTAGGGGGAGAGAACTGGTTCCAGCCTGCACTGAACCTTCCCCCTTGAGCTGATCCCTCTCTGCTGACTCCTTCAACACTTCCTTCCCTTTTCCTTCCTCCTTTTTGGCATCATCTGCCGAGGTCAGTAAAGCTTTGATTGCTGCTACTTCCTGCTGGAGGGTGTAGACAGACGTTGTGTTGAAGTCCCCGACCGCATCACAATAATGTACCCAGTCATCCTCCTGATCCTTCCTGATATGTCGGATTTGGGCATCTGTCTGATTTCGCTGCTGCAAGAGCGATGCGTCAAGGGATTCTTTCATCTCCTTCTGAATGAGCTTCAGGGCTGCCGCCTGAGTTTCAAGTGCTGAGGAGACACTTGAGCTGGCAAACATGTTCCTCTCATCCATCACATTCTGGACTCTGGCCAGTGCGGCAGTCAGTTGCTAAGAGAAAATTTTCTGCTGAGCTTCCAGCAACTGCTGACACTGAGCGGCCAGGTCAGCCTTCTGAGCTACTAGCGCAGTCTCAACGATCTCTTTGAAATTCGGAGGAGTAGCATCCGAGATCTTCTTGACTTCGCCAATAAGGTTGTCAACCCGCTCTGTCTGAACCTTCGTGTATTGTGCCCATTTCAGGTGCACATCCTTAGCCAGGAGACGATTCTTGTCTCCTTGCTTCCTGATTGCTCGGTTGATAGACTTTGAGGATACGGTACCTATCAGTTTGATCTGATAGGATGAGGTACCAATCCTCTGCTCAGAGGCAACGAGCTATTGTTGTCTTGAAGAAGAAGCAACAGGGGCAACACCGAATTCCGGAGGAGGAGGTGGTGAGTTTCCCTTCTCGCTGGGAGTCTTGCCCTCAGCAGAGTCTCCCTTCTCTGCATCCTTGGGAATAGAATCATCATCATCACCATCCTGGTGATCTGTCGGCGAAGGTCCTCTGGCATGAGAGGAGGAGGACCTGAGCTCTAGGAGATAGAGCATGGCTGATCGCAGGTCCTCAAAGGAGGCAATATCAGCGGGTTCCCCAAACCCGATCATAGCCTGAATATGCTGCTCCTCTGCCAGTAGGGAATCCACAGCGTGCTGCTATACAAGATCAGAGAGGATATCCCAGTTTAGGAACCTCAGTAGCATCTGGGTCCTTGCTCAAACGACCACGTCTACCAGATCCTGATGCTGAGCAATCTCAGGAATCTGTTCAGAGACCTCTCCTGCAGCTCGGAGTCTGGTCAGCTGAATTGTAGACAATTGTTCTGAAGAAACTTTAGCTGCTGGCTTATCTTCTTCTTCCAGCTGAGTTTCCTCAGTACTTACGCGCTGGACTTTATCTTTCAACGTTGCACCTTCAATGCTTGTATCCGCGTCCTGTAAGTCTTCCACCTGAAGAGGCAGTGGGGAGACAGCCTTAGAAGCTTCTGTCTTCGTCGCCTTCTTCTTCTTGGGCTGTTCGGTACGTGGAGGCAGATCAGTAGATGATCTTTTTAGCTCGGCTCCACGCCCAATGGACTTCTCAACTGCTGATTTTGTCTTGAATTTAATCAGCTTCTTGTCAAAATACTTCATGCGCCAAAAGACGCACGACTCGTCACTGAGTGCTCTATCAGCACTGAGACTTTTGTCCCGTACCGAAGCTTGCCCAGACTAGTCAGTCTTCTCTCTCCAGCTTCGGTGGCAACAAACTTCTGAGCCTGAGCTTTCAGTTCGGACATGAAGAACTGAGCCTAGTTTACCCTGACTCCATCTATTATGGCCATCATGACTTGGAGTCTTGGTTTAGATAGTTTATCGAACGAACCAGCAGCGCTCATGAGAATGTGGATCACGATGTACGCTAAACCTCTGTACTCTGGCAGAAGCTGGTTCTTGGGGAATGCGGCCTTGAAGGAGACGTCGTTCCTTTCGCAGAATCGTTGGATGTAAGCATTGAGTTCTGCATCTTTATAGCCGATGGGGGAGATGCTGCTATTAGGGAGTTCGAAAATTGACTTCAGCCCTTCCAGGACGCTGATGTCGGCATGGCTCTCCTCCCATTTCTAAGGGGAAACCTCCCTCATGTACCGAATGACGGTCACCTCTGCGTCCGTGTCCTCAACAGGACGCATGTTGAAAAGGAACTCCACCACCTGACGAGGCAGGCAAGCCTTGGGGTGCTTCCTCAGAAGCGTCTTCAGCCCTGAGGCTTCGAGAGCGGAGACGATGGCTCCATATAAGGCAGCTCCGCAAGGTGGAACTCCATGGTGGGTTCGAACTGAACCCTATTTTGGATGATCTCGTCAATGTTTGCAGGGGTCGGAACGAGAGACGCCATTTTAATCAGAAATCTGCAAGAAAAATGTTTGCACTCGAAGTAGAGTAAGTTAGATACAGATTTACGAAGAAAAGAAATTACAGAGATTACGAGTGCTTGAGGAGAAAATAGTGCAGTTCAGGATTGAATCAAGGAAGCTCTCTTAAGCGATAATGGCGTAAAGTACGTTTAGAGAAAAAGGAAGAGATTTTATAAGATTTGAATATCAAAGGTTTTAAAATCTGATGGTCATGATAAAATCTCGCTTTTTCTGGACGGTTAGGATTTAATATTATAAAAGGAATGATTACTAAGCCGCCTCTAAACTAGACCCACGTAAGGTTTGCACAGATAGAGTAAGGTGAGAAGACATGCATTAAATGCGCTGCATGCAGTTCTTAGGATAATGCACTTTAAATGAGAACGGTTTCTGCTGATTATATCCTTAAGAATTTATGGCGGGAAATAAATGCTGTTCATGCCACTGAATGCAAGCTACTGAATTAATAAATGCAAGCATGCTTCTGAATGAAATACCGAACATAATACGCAAAACCTCTTCTGCTGAACCTGGTGGTCAACTATTTACCATATTAAATCAGGAGAATCTTCGTGATACTGAAGTTATCACGTTCCCCCTTACTTTGTACTGTATGATTCACCCTACTGAATCAAGTACTGAATCGTGACTTACTGACTTGTCGTACTTAATTTTCTTACTGATTCGAATCAGTAGGATCTAGTAGACCTAGCTCGACTGAGAGTTCTCTGAACCTGTTCTCAGCCAGCGGCTTGGTCAGTATGTCTGCCCTTTGCTTATTATGGATTTTCTCCATCCTGATATCCTTCTTTTCGACATGGTCTCAGATGAAGTGGTGTCGAATGTCCACGTGCTTGCATCTCGTATGAAGAACTGGGTTTTGAGTTATTACAATTACACTGGTGGAGTCACAGTAGATGGGCACTTCATCTTGAGTGATACCATAATCATGCAGTTGTTGTCGAAGCCAGAGGATTTGGGCACAGCAACTTTCGACGGCCATATACTCAGCTTCAGTAGTGGACGTTGCTACTGAATGTTGTTTCTTTGAAAACCATGATATCAGCTTACTGCCTAGGAACTGACACGTTCCAGAAGTTAACTTTCGATCTATCCTGCATCCTGCATAATTAGCATCAGAATATCCAGTTAGAACAAGATTATCACCAGCAGGATACTATAACCCAGCGTCAAGTGTTCCCTTCAGGTATCGCAGAATCTTCTTTGCTGAGTCTAGATGACTTCGCTTGGGATTCGCCTGAAATATTGCACATGCACCTACAACGTAAGTTATGTCAAGTCTGCTTGCTATTAAATATAATAAAGAACCAATAATAGCTCTATAATCAATAGAGTTAACAGAAGCTCCCTCTTTGTCTGGATCGATTTTAAAATTCGTATTCATAGGGATCTTGACTGGCTTGCTTGAGTCACAACCAAATCTCTTCAGAAGATCTCGAGTGTACTTGACTTGGTTGATGAATATTCCTTCAAGTGATTGCTTCACTTGAAAACCGAGGAAGTAGTTCATCTCTCCCATCATGGACATCTCGAACTTCTCCTTCATCAATTTATCGAATTGTTGACACATAGTCACGTTCCTGCATCCGAAAATGATGTCATCCACGTAGATCTGCACTAGTAGAATGTCATCGCCTAACTTAATGCTGGAGAGAGTGCGATCTACTGTCCCCTTCTGAAAACCTTTTTGAAGAAGAAAATCCAATAGGGTATCATACGAAGCCCTAGGTGCTTGTTTTAACCCATACAGAGCTTTTCTGAGTCTATAAACCTGATGTCCATGCTGAAAGCCGGGCGGTTGTTCCACATAGACTTCTTCCTTCAGTACGCCATTCAGAAATGCTGACTTAACATCCATCTGAGATACTTTGAATCTTTGATTTGTTGCATAGGCCAGGAATACACGAATGGCTTCCAATCTGGCGACTGGAGCGAATGTTTCATCAAAATCTATTCCCTCTGCTTGACATTATCCCTTGGCAACAAGTCGAGCTTTGTTTCTTATTATGACGTTTTTTTCATCTCGCTTGTTTTTGAAGACCCACTTGGTACCTATTACGTGTTGGTGTCTAGGTCTGTCAACAAGCTCCCAAACTTCATTTCTGACAAACTGGTTTAGCTCCTCGTGCATGGCAATAATCCAGTCAGCATCGTTGAGTGCGTCCTCTATTGATTGAGGTTCTTCAGTAGACAAGAAGTAGGAGTATAGTGAACTTTCTCCTTGACTTAGTCTGGATATTGTCCTTACTATTGCTGATGGATCTCTAATTGTGAGATCAGAAGAGTGAGCGTCTATCCATGAACGTCTGTGTTTGGCTTCTTCTTCTGAGATTACTTCTGTACAGTCAACAGGTGTGTTAGGCATTTCAGTAGTGATATTCTGTGACTGAAGCAATTCAGTAAGAAGGTTAGGGTCTACTGAGTTTCGAGGTTCAGGGGCATTTCACTCAGGAACATCATTCGTTCCCCCTGAGTTAATATTCTCCGTAGAGGTCTCAGTTACCTCTGGGGCATCCTCATCGACCATTGTTACCTGATGTTGATTCTGTTCAGTAGAATCAACCAGGTCAGTTACACTGCTTGCGGGATGGGTCTGAGTGTCTTCTTCGTCTGACTCATCATCCCAACAATGCTGGATCTTTTCAGTTTTGTCATTCAGCGTGAGATCCTGTAGCTTGCTGCTGACATCAACAGTATTTGTCTGATTAGGTTTCCTGTCCTTAGTAACAAACTCATCAAAAATAACATGAGGGCTTTCTTCCACGTAAAGGGTCCGGTAGTTAAAGACCCTGAAGGCTTTACAGACTTGAGAGTATCTTAAGAACACTCCTTGATCAGATTTACTATCAAAGACCTTTAACTGATCCTTCCCGTTATTGTGGATAAAGCAAGGACAACCAAAATTATGAAAATGAGAAATAGAAGGAATTCTCCCTTTCCATAGTTCGTATGGTGTCTTCATGTGTTGCTTTTTAAGTAGTGAGTGGTTCTAAGTGTAACAAGCGGTGCCAGTAGCATCAGCCCAGAACTTTGAGGGTAGGCCGGAGTCTGCTAGGAGCGTTCTTGCTGCTTCTTTCAATATTCTATTTTTTCGTTCACCAAGACCGTTCTGTTGGGGTGTGCTAGCTGCTGAAGTCTCGTGTTTAATCCCCTCGGTGTCGTAGTACTCCTTTATGACTGTGTTTAGAAATTCAGTCCCTCTATCTAAGTGAATTCTCTGAATCTTGATGTCCTTTTCCACATTTAGTTTCTTCAGCAGTATCAGCAGCTCAGTCTTGACATCAGATTTGTTCGGCGGTGTTCCAGTTTGCAACGTAGTTGTTCTTCTTCCGCGAACCTGATAACACTATATTCCCTGTAGATTTATCAATAACATCACAAAAACCAGCGTCCAAGGTAACTATGTTAAGATTATCACAGAATTGACTGACATAAAGGAGATTGTGTTGAAGTCCTTCAACATATGTTACTCTTGGAACTGAAGTAGTCCCAATATTCAGTGTTCCATATCCCCTTGTATAGACTTTCGAGTTGTCACCAAACTCAATTCTAGGACCATCTTCTTGTATGTAATTGGTCAGCAGGCTCTTTTGATAGGTCATATGTCTCGAGCAGCCGTTGTCCATGATCCAAGGGTCCTTATGCACCTGCAAAATAGAAATAATTTTAGGTACCCTTTGGTTCCGTTTGGATCCTTAAGCGTTAGTCGATGGTTTCGCGACCCAAATCTGTCTGGCGACCTTGGGAGTCTCAGACACTTTCTTCTTCTAAACCTTATCAGTTTTATTCTTTATTGAACTTGGAGATACTGACTTTCTGGCAGCTTTGGGTTCACGAGCTATCAGCCAGATTTGTTCGGCGGTGTTCCAGTTTGCAACGTAATTGTGCTCCTACATCTCCCACAGCGGCATATTGTACACTGTCAATCATGGGAATGATAGGTCCTGTCTCAAGGACGTCTGTCATGCTGTCGTGCAGCGATGTAAGGTGCGCCTCCATTCTCATGTGCCATACCGTATAGTTCTCCACCGAGAACATAGGTACCATCTGAATACCTGACATATCAGACATTTTGGGTAAGAGTATAAGGATGTATGAAGAGATGCTTGTGATGTGAAAACATTTTCAGGATCTATTCGAGTAGACCAATAGGTTTTTTAAAAATGATGATTAGGACACGAGTATCAGGTGTAGAGGGGGGGGTTAATACACCTGATTGCAAATTTTACCTCAAACGCGAAGGTCAGCTGAGCTGAGATATGTGACTTAATGAACACTACCAAATAAGAACCTTGTGATCGCGGGTCAGAGTGTATCAACTACTGAGTCTGTTCTACTGACTTTTGTCAGTATACAGAGTTCAGTCGATGAATTTCAATGCGGATAAGTGTGGGGCCCGTAGGATATCGTCTCTTTTGAAAATGTATTTTCGCAAACCAAATTGTTTTGGCTGGTGCACTTTTTAATACGTTTTATGCAAAGTATAAGTTTGTAAATAGGTTTGAGCACAATGCAATAAAATAGTAAATAACACAAGGAGTTTTTAACGTGGTTCGGATACGCAAGATCCTACGTCCACGGTCCTACAGAACAGGAGTTCTTGTTGATTAATCTGAGCAAGCCTCAGCAAGGAATCTGTACGCTGGACAGACCCTTCTAAGTTATAGTCCTTAGCGACTTTACAAATCAAACCGAAGTTTGAAGGGGAGGGGATTTTCTCCAACAATGAAGGAGTTCTTACAATAAGAACAATTCACAGAAAAGTGAACTCCTTCGAAGGTTCTAAGCTATAGATATAATAGTGGAGCTTAGATAGAGAAGAGGGAACTAAAGAATCTCTAGTGAGAAGAACTAAGGATATTCAACTAAGCAAGTTCTTCGCTGCATCGGCTTTAATGCGCTAGAGAGTTGTATGCAATGAGCTTGTATTCCCTTGATGTCCCGTGTGTTGAGCTTGGAGACTCTTTTGTATTTATAGTCGTGACCCAGACATGTATCCATTGGAGAGGACGATGCCATGTTTCACAAACTTCCAAGGAAAACGGCCATAAGTTTTCGAAAGAGCGCCGTAGAGTGGTTGGCTTCTGCACATGAGAGCAGCTTTAGTGTCAGAACATGTAAGGTTTTGGTTGCTTCTCATTGGCCGAGGTTTGTGGTAGGTGAGACTTGTCAGACATCAGTCTTCCATTTGAGTTGACTCTCTCTGAACCTCGTATACTGAATAAACTCTGCTGACATTCGAATGATAATAGTCGGGCAGTTGTTTCCTTGTCGGAGCTGCAACTGAGTTCATGCGTTCAAAATATCTGGACCAATCATACTGATTTCTTCATCTGAGTCTGCTGATAGGAATCTTCTACTGAGAATAGACAGCTGGTGACTCTGAAGATACTGAGCTCTTCATAATTCAGTAGATAAAGAATCGTACTGAGTCTTCAACTGAGGTCTGCTGAAAGAATTCTTCTACTAAAAATAGAAAGCGGGAGGACCTAAAGACACGAGCTCTACAAATAGATGACTTGGGGTTCTGGAATTTAACTTCTCTACTGAAGTTCAAACCAACATTTCCCCTTACAGGAGTTAGACAAAAATAATCAATAAAGATAAGAACGAGTCTAGCCTATTACATCATCATCGTTCAAACACACATCGGGTTCAGGACAAGTTTTGGGATCTTCAATTCTATAGCGATGAAATTTGGCATCACTATAATTTCCCTCAATCGTAACAAGCCCTGGGTGCTTGTTTTAACCCATACAGAGCTTTCTGAAGTTTGTACACCTGATATCCCTGCTGAAAGTCGGGCGGTTGTTCCACGTAGACTTCTTCCTTCAGTACGCCGTTCAAAAACGCTGACTTTACATCCATTTGATATACTTTAAATCAACTGACAAAACACCCCCGCGCCTATCTTCCCCGCCAAGTGGCAGAGCTTTACTTCAACTGGCGTTCCGTGGAAGATACGGATGGAAAAGTATCGGAGATTGGATACATGAGGGAAGTGGCCCCTCAGAAGTGGGAATCCAGCCACACTGACATCAACGTGAGGAATGCCCTGAAATCCTCCTTCGATCTTCCAGATTATGGGATCTCTCCTGTGGGCTACAAGGAGAAGGAACTCAATGCTTATGTCCACCGCTTCTGTGGAAGGGACAACATGTCCTTCAAGTCCGCGCTGCCGAAGAACCAACTCCTGCCGGAGTACTTAGGGCACGCTTACATAGTCATTCATATTCTGACGAGCGCCGCAGGTTCTTTCGACCAGCTGTCCAAGCCTCGACTCCAACTGATGATGGCGATAGTTGACGGAGTCCAGGTAAATTGGACTCAGTTCTTTGTGGCCGAGCTAAAGGCTCAGGCGCAAAAGTTTACAACCACAAAGTCTGGAGAGAGCAGACTAATTAGTGTGGGTAAACTACTGTACGGGACCAAGGTGTCCATACTGATCGAAGATTCAGTGACGAATCACACATCGTTTGCTGATTCTAAGTACTTCGACAAAAAGCTCATCAAGTTCAAGACAAGAACAACGACTGAGAAGTCAGTCGGACGGGGATCATCTGAGCTCAAAAGATCATCTACTGATCTGCCTCCACGGGCCGATCAGCCGAAGCGGAAGAAGCTCTCCAAGGCTGGAGCTTCTAATGCCCCCGCGAAGCCTACTCCCCCTCCACCACCTCAGGAGGAGAATATTCTGGACGCTGATACCGGCATTGAGGGTGCCACATTAAAAGACAAAGTACAGAGGGTCAGCTCGGATGAAACTCAGCCGGAGGAAGTTGAGGAATCGGCTAGTGCTGAGGTCTCATCCTAACAGTCGTCGACGGTGCAGATGACTCGTCTTCGCGCCACAGGAGAAGGCGCCGCACAGATTCCTGAGATCTCTTCTCATTAGGATCTTGTCGACATAGCGATAAGGGCAAGGACTCAGATGTTGCTGAGATTCCTGAACTGGGACATACTTGCAGAGCTGATCCAACAGCACTCTGCACTATCCCTCCTGGCAGAGGAACAAAGTCTGCAGTCAGCAATAGGGTTTGGGGAACCCGGTGACATAGCGTCATTCGAGGACCTGCGCTCAGCAATGCTCTACCTTCTAGAGCTGAGGTCCTCACAGCAGACTGCCAGGAGCCCGTCGCCGCCTTGTCATCATGATGATGATGACAATGATGATGACCAGGCACCACCCAAGGACGCAGAAAAGGGAGATTCTGCCGAGGTAAAGTCTCCCAGCGAGAAGGGCGAGTCACCACCTCCACCTCCTGAATCAGGTGTCGCCCCCGTTGCTTCAACCAGCAGGAAGCAACAGCTCGCAGCCTCAGAGCAGAGGCTCGGAACCTCGTCCTACTAGATTAAGCCAATAGGTTCCGTGTCCTCCAAGTCTGGCAACCGCGCTATCAGGAAACAAGGAGACAAAAACCGTTTCCTAGCTAAGGACGTCCACCTGAAGTGGGTGCAGTACACCAAAGTGCAGACGGAGACAGTTGACAGACTGGCGAGCGTAGTCAAGAAGGTCTCGGATATACCAACTCCTAATATTCAGGAGATTGTCGAGACTGCGATGGCAGCTCAGAAGGCGGACTTGGCTGCTCAGTGTCAGTAGCTGCTCGAAGCCCAACATAAGAAGTTTGCTGAGCAGCTGGCTGAGCGCTTAGCCACAGTCCAAACCACCATGGATGAGCACAACAGGATGGCCACCTCTAGTGTGCAGAAGGCTCTAGAAAATCACGCGGCCACCCTGAAGCTCATCCAGGCAGAGATGACTTCCTCCCACGACGCATCACTTCTAAAGCAGAGGCAAGAAGCAGCAGCCCACATTCGCCAAATCCGCAAGGATCAAGAGGCTGACTGGGAACATTACTGCAGTGCCATCGGAGACTTCAACACCACCACCACTTCCATCAAGACTGCTATCTTCGAGCTTCAGAAGGAAGTAGCAGCAATCAAGAACCTTCTGACCCCGGCTGCTGATGATGCCAAAAATGGGGAAGAAAGGGATGGAAGAGCTCAGGTGGGTGGGCAGTCAGAAGTGAGGGAAATCCTTAAGGGGGAAGGTTCAGCAGCTCAGGCTGGAACCAGCTTAGTTCCCCCTCCCCAGCCCGAAGTCCAAATCCCTCAAGTCCAAACAACTCAACTGCCCGAGCCAGTCGGAGGATCAGGTGAAGGATCCTCGGCTCAAGCGCAGCACATCGAGGAGGTCGCAAGATTTGTCGACCATGAGGATGAACCCCTGCCGCCTTAAAGGCCCGAGAAGGAGAAAGCTACAGAGTCTACTCCACCTCCTTCCCCGACGCCCAAGTTCAAAACCCGAGCGGAGCAGGAGCAGTTCGATAAGAGGGTAGCTCAGCAACTCCAGGACAAGCTGGACTATGAGCTAAGGCTAGAAGAAGAGGCTCAGAAGCCTAAGAAGAAGAAGAGACAACCAAGTGTCAGGATGTCAAGGAGTACGGCTAAGAAGATCTTGGATGAACAGAAGAAGAAGGCTCAGCAATCTGTTGATGAGCCTGCCGACTCAGACACTGACAATCTGCCGCTTGCTCAGAGGATGAAGAAAATTTCTACTCTAACACCTGAGCAGAAGGCAGAAGATAAGGCTACCTAGGAGGCCACGTAGCAAGGTCTGAATCTCCGGAGAGGAGATAGGAGAGCTGCGGCCCTTAGGGAGAAGAAGAGGTTGGACGACCTGGAGAAAATCATCGAGCTTATTGACAAAATCGCCAGGGAGCCAATCCTCGACAAGAGCAAACAGGTGCCAAGGACTTCCAAGTTCTTTTGGCGAGGTGCACAGAAAGCTTATCTGAAGAAGACTCTGCACCGCCGTGTTGACAAGTGGATTCCCTGGAACCTGAATGAGGAGTGGGAGGAGCTGAAGATTGATTTTATCAAGGCTTACTACGTGTGGCAGTGCTATCCTGCTGAAGTATCGGCCGCTGATCTCTTCGACGAGTTCATCTATCAGTACGATGCCAACTTCAGAGCACAGATCAAGTTACTTCTTTTCAAGGAGAAGCTGCCACTCACCGCCCCTGCCTACAGACAGCTGACTCCTCCCATGACTTCTCGAGGAGTTATTTGTACTAAGGAGATTGAGGATGAGGTCGAAGCTGCTGATCATCACAACGACTTAGATCCTTTGCAGCCAGACGATCTCGACGACATTCAGACCCTCAAAGCCAGAATCTATAGATCTTACGGGTTGGATCCTCCTGCTGCTAAGTCTGCCGAGTTCAAAGACAAGATCAAGAAGTTCAGGCTATAGCAGTAGATAATACTCTCCTTGTATAGAAGCTAGGACTGATTGTAATTTCTCTTCATATATATTATATCAGTTCCTCGCTTGGCCAGACAACTACTCATTGTCTTATGGCTTTGTTTATTTACTTTATCACAACTGATCACTGAAGTGATCTGACACACACACACGTAACCTATTTCTCTGATATGCCTATCTTTTATCTGCTGATTACCCTGTTTTAATTGCTCAGTTTTTACTGAAGTCTCTTTGGGTCAGTAGTTTAGAACTTAGTGTTTTTAGTGGTTTTGGCATCATCAATTAGGGGGAAATTGTTGGGTTATGAGTCAGTGGTTAATTTTAATCAACACTTAGAGGGTACTTAGTATTAGTTTATTAGTAGTTCTTGTAATAGGACTTATCTATTTTTCGGTAATGGGGGAAATCATAGTGATTTAATACTATGGAATTGAAGATCCCAAAACCCGTCTTGTATCCTTAGTGTAGTGTCGTTAGGACTAGATGATGTAATAGGCTAGACGTATCATATTTTCATTATCTGTTTGTCTAAGTCCTGTAAGGGGTACTTGTTGGTCTGAACTTCAGTAGGAAGTTACTCTCCAGAACCCCACGTCATCAGTGGTAAGAGCTCGTGTTCTCAAGTTATCAGCTGACTCCTCATCAGTGGAAGAACACAGAACCAAGCTCAGTACCTTCAGAGTCATCAGCTGACTTCGCTCAGTAGAATATTCCTTTATCAGCAGACTCAGACGAAGAAGACAGAGATCGAGTCAGATCTACTGTATCCAACAGGAAACGACCCGAGTTTTAACATCATTTGAAAGTCAGCAGAAGATCATACGAGGATGAGTGAGAGTCAACTCAGATGAAGACTGATGTCCGACAAGTCTCACCTACCACAAACCTCGACCAATGAGAAGCGGTCTAAGCTCTACCTGCTCTGACCAACTAAAGTTGCTCTCATGCACGGCGACCAACTACTCTGCGACAACATTTCGAACATATGGCCTTTTTCCTTGGACTTTTGTGACACATGGCATCGTCGCCTCCAACGGACAAATGTCTGGGTCACAACTATAAATAGAGAAGCTTTTCCGAGCTCAACGCACGGGATATCAAAAGGATTACACGCTCAAGCTTTCGAAACACTCTAGCGCTTTCACAAAGATCCAGCGAAGAACTTGCTTATTATAATATTTCTAGTTCTTCTCTCTAGAGTTTCTTTCTTTAGATCCCTCTTCTCTATCTAAGCTCCATTGTTATATCCATAGCTTAGAACCTTCGAAGGAGTTCACATTTCGTGACTGTTCTTATTGTAAGAACTCCTTCATAGTTGGAGAACATCCCCTCCCTTTCAAACTTCGGTTTGGATTGTAAAGTAACTAAGGACTATAACTTCGGTTTAGAAGGGTCTGTCCAGTGCAAAGATACCTTGCTGAAGCTTGCTCAGATTAATCAACCAGACCTCCTGTTCAGCAGGACCATGGATGTAGGATCTTGTGTATCCGAACTACGTTAAAAATCGCTTGTGTTCATTTACTGTTTCATTGCATTGTGTTCAAAATATCTTACAAACTTATACTTTGCATAAAACGTATTTAAAAGTGCACAAGCCAAAATTATTTGGTTTGCGAAAAGCACGTTTTCAAATCGAGATGAAGTGTATCGGGCCCTACACACTTATCCACACTAACTCTCCAACTGAGGATTTAAAACTGACTGAAGTCAGTAGGAGAAACTCATTAGTTGAGTCACTCTAATCCGCGATCAGAAGGTTACTGTTTGACACTGTTCATCGGTTGCAACCTATGAGTCAACTGTCCTTCACGTTTGAGAAAAAGAACTTGTATTCGGGTGTATTCACCCCCCTCTACACTCGACAACTCGTCTCCGGACTAACAATTGGTATCGAGCATCGATGTTCTCCCGATCATCGATTCCGAAACCTACGGTCTACTCGAACAGATTCTGAAAATGTTTTTCACTGCACGAGCATCTCTTCATATATCCTTATACTCTTACCCATAATGTCTGATATGTCATGTATACGGAAGGTGCCGATGTTCTCAGTGGAGAACTATACGGTATGGCGCGTGAGAATGGAGGCGCACCTTATATCGCTGCATGACAACATGACTGATATCCTAGAGACAGGACCCATTATTCCCATGATCGACAACATTCAATATGCCGCTGTGGGAGGTGTAGGAGTACAAACTTGTGCTAAAGTTGCTAAAGACAAATCAGCCTTCACGCCTGAAGAGAAAAAGCTGCACAACCTCGACCGAGTTGCGCGGAATGCAATCCTGACTACGCTCAACGATTCACACCTCGGGAGGGTGCAAGATTGTAAGATGGCAAAGGAACTTTGGGATGCCCTGGATGTACTGAGCCAAGGAACCCCCGCAGATCAAAGAGAACAAGCTCGAGCTAGAGCTTCAAAAGTTCGACACATTTGCCATGGAGCCCAACGAGACCATTGACGAGCTTAGCGTCAGATTCACAAATTAAATCAATGTGATCAACGGGCTGGGGAAGACGTTCACCAACAAAGAGATGAACACCAAGATCTTGAGAGCGTTGCCTCGACTAAAGTGGCTTCCTTTTGCTACTTATTTACGTCGCTCAGATCTTAATACTTTAACTCCTAAGGTTATCTTTTCAGAATTAAAGACGGAGGAGTTCGAGCACAGCCTACCCCAAAGATGTTCCAGTGCTCCAGCTGACACCCAGATAGTTCATGCTTACAAGGCGATTTTAAAGTGGTTCGGATATCAAACAATCCTACGTCCACTATCCTGAAAAGATCAGGAGGCTATTTTATTATACTAAGTTAGTCTCAGTCGGTTTGTGCACTGGACAAACACTGGTCTTGAGGATTATACTGAGCAAGTTTCAGTTTACAAGTATTAAACTGAAGTGTTTGACACGGTCTCCAACTATGAAGGAGTTCTTAACAAGTAAGAACAGTTCGAGAAATGAACTCCTTCGATCTAAGCTATAGATTCGGTGGAGCTTAGTTTAGAGGGAAGGGAACAAGAAGGTGGCTTCTAGAGTGACGAACAAGTGAGGAATAAGCTCTCTGGTTTGTGTTCAATCACTTGGATACTAGAGGCTATTGATTCAGCTTTACCTCGGTTCCCTTGAGCTAGTATGTCGCCTTTCGCTTGAAGTGTTTCTCGGAAGATCTTGCGGAAAGCTTAAGTCTGTGAGTATATGCTCATAATCGCTCGTATGTGTTCTTGTGTTCTAGGTAGGTGAGCTTCAATTTGATTTTCCCTTTATTTATAGAGGTGAGCCATGGAAAGATCCGTTGGAAACGTCGATCCATGTGTCACTCTCTTTTGGGTAGCTAACGACTCTTTCAAAGAAATCTGGCAGAGTCTTTCCCTCCATTTCTGGAAAGTGGTTGACTTGCAGCTTTAATCAGAATGCGGACAGTTGGCTGCTCGTCATTGGTCGAGGTGTAGAAAGTGGTTGAGACAAACAGACTTCTAGGCAGATCTGAAGCTGACTTCTCTGAATACCTCGTACGACTCTTTCAAAGAATCTTGCAGAGTCTTTTTCCTCCATTTCTAGAAATAGGTTAACTTGCAGCTTTAATCAGGACTTAGACAGTTGGGTGGTCGTCATTGGTCAAGGTGTAGAAAGCAGTTGAGACAAACAGACTTCTAGGCAGATCTGAAGCTGACTTCTCTGATTACCTCGTATGACTCTACTGATTTAACATATAAGATCATCTGACAATCAATGAGACTGTCAGGCCATTGTTGAGTCTGACCTTGGTTCAGTAGTATACTCCTGCTGAGTCCAACTCTACTGAAGGTCAACTCTGAGTTCAGTGAATTGCTCCTGTTGAGTCCAGTTCTACTGACTCCTTTCGCATGTCTTGCTCTTTGAGTCAGCCTACTCGAGTATAAATACGTCGTAGTATGTTGCTCCTGCTGAGTCCAGCATTACTGAGTCTTCACTCCATGGTACTGAGTCAGATAGTCTACTGAAAGGTTAGCAGACAGAACTATGTGCATGAACCATGCTGAAGGAATGTCTACTCAGTCTGAAACTCTCAAAGACAAAGGCATTACTATTACAACTCAATGGTTCACCAATCAAATTAGGGTCTTGAGATCATTCAAATCTTCTAACAAATATACTACTGAATCATCTCCAACAATTTCCCCCTATTTGATGATGCCAAAACCTAACACTACAAACTATCAAATACAAGCTCCTTACAAATATTACAAGTAGAATTAGTGGAGTTGTACATCAAGTTCTAATCTACTGAGGGATACAGGAAGAAGTTTCAGAACCTATTACAGAATTCTAGCAACAATTTCTCCGAAACAACAATTTCCCCCAATACTCAAACAAATAGAGTCTATCAATCTAAGTAAAAACAGATAAACACGGATATAAGCAGTGAGTGTGTGAGTCAGTAATCACTTAGGTGATTCTGAGTGTTAAGCTTAAATAACAAACAGGCCATGAAGACAATAAGATATTGTCGGGCCAAACAACAAAGATGTTTTATATTTGAATGAAGTTCGGTACATTACATCACTTGCTATTCTACGAACAAAACAGACTAGAATCTATCTCTTTAATCTCTGGATCCTTGCCTTAAAATCTTTAGACTTATCTTCTGGCAAAGGTAGTCCATACATCTGAAAGGTGTCCTTTCGGAGTTTCTTCATCTTCAGCACATCAGCAGGATCATTCTCATCAAGTTCTAAGGCTAAGATGGCTTTTCTGACTTCTCCTTCAATAACTCCTGTGTATAGTGAGCCATCAAGTTTCTAAGGAGGTGGCAGAGGTCTGGGAGCAGGGACCTGAACATCTTCTTTGTCACTTATGGCCTTCTGTACTATGTCATATATTTCTGGATCGCATACAAGTAGCCATTCAGCAAATGCTTTGTTCTTGTGCATATCAGGCCAATATCTCCACACGTACTTCTGAGTCCTTTCACACGGCATCCACTTATCCACCCTTGGCCATCTGTGCATTTTCTGATCAGTGGGCTTCCTTCCTCGCCTATATATGTATATGGTGGCCTGGGCTTCAATCTCTCTGCTTCTCTTGCTGCCTCAACAGCCTTCTCTTTGGCAAGAACCTCCTGTCGCTTGTACTCTTCAATCTGGTAGTACTGAGCAGTACTGAGCACGCTTGTCTAAGGCGAATATGCTGAAGTTCAGCATTTCTTCGATGGTAGGCTCAGCTCTTGGCCTGTCCTGCTGTTGCTGCTACTGGTCAGATTATTGCTGCTATTGTTGAGTGTCAGATGTAGACTTGTTAGACTGTTCAGTCTCTTTCTCTTTCTCTTTGTCGGCCTCATCGCCGATTTCCAGCTTTTTGGGAGGAGGCCTATAGTGCCTGGCTTCCTTCCTCTTGAGACTTTAGTCTTAGCTTTTGCTGGAGCTTTCTTAGGTTTATTTGCTGCTTCAGCTTCAGAAATCTCCCTGGCAAGCTTTTCATTAGCCTCAATCTGAGCTTGTTCCTCAGGGCTGATATATCTCTTGGCTCCTTCCTTCAGTGGGGTAGGAAGTTTAAACTTTTTCTTCCCTTTACCCGCCAATGGAGGAGGCAGAGGAGTTTCCTCCTCATCTGAATCCTCCTCAAGGAAATCAGCAACCTCCTTAATATGTTCTGCAGGAGTTTGGGTTGCTGAGTCCTTGGGCTCCTTCGGTCCTGAGCCACTTGGGCCAGTCTCAGCGCGCTCTACATCGCCGACGCTTTAGTCACCCTGGGCCTGACCTGCTGCTACTCCTGAAGGGTCAGTAGGAGCTGATTGGCTTCCAGCTGCTGCTAGTACTGATCTCTTCCCCCTCAGTGTCATTTCCCCCTTTTTGATATCATCAGCTGAGCCAGGGGTTTGGATAGGAACAACCTTGTTGTTCAATCCACTAAATGCAGTGGCTAGCCTGTCCAAGGCTGTCTGCATGGTTTCAAACTTCTGGTGAAGGTCGTTCCTCTCTATTATAAGATCTTCACTGTACTTCTTGTGAGAGGAATCCACCAACGTCTGAATGGATTTTAATTTGGCATCTATTTTCTCTTCACTGTTCTTCTGAATAGACTGGATTCTGAGTTCTGTGTCCTGACTCAGTGAAGAGATTGTAGCTGTGTGTGCTGAGTGGGCTACCTTGTATTCTTCCAGCAATGATTTCTGGGCAGCCATCAGCGATGCCTGTTGATTCTCGAACTCTGCTCTCTGAGTGGCTAATGAGTAGGTGAGGATAGTTGTGAAATCAGGAGCAGTTGAATTTTGAATAGAGGTCCTTAGCTCCTTGATTTCCTCACTCTGAGTAGTTGTAGACTTCTTCCAGCTTCTGTGGATAGCTTTGGCCAAGAGTCTATTCTGGGCTCCTTGACTCTTCAGTGCCTTGGCCACTGTCCTGGATCGTCGGCCTTTGGAGCTGGGCGAAACCTCAAATGCGGACCCCAGCAACAGCTGTTCTGGGTCCGCAGCTTGTGAGGTTCCAGCTGCCGACTTACCTGGAGGAAGAGTGCTGGGTAATTCAGCGGAGGGTTGAGCACCCTCCTCAAGTTGAGTTCCCTCAGCAGACTTCTCAGGGCCTGCATCACTGGGCGGTTCCTGATCATCGGGATCAGAACCCTTAGAAGGCGCGGCTGCTGATGGGATGCGGTCGTTAAGTACTGCCAGCATCGCCGCCCTTAGATCTTCCAAGGAGCTGATGTCCGCAGGCTCTGAGTAGCCTATTTGCTCACGGAGCACCAACTCTTCTGAGTTCAGTTGTTCACATGATTGATGTTGGATGAGTCTGTTCAGAGTGAACCAATCCTAGAACCGAATCAACATGTGAAGCCTGGCCTTCTGAGCCATGGACACCAAGTCTGAGCGACTTGTGATCTCAGGAATGACCTCGGATATTTCTCGGGTGACTCTGTTCTGAAGAGCTTCAGCACTAACCCGATAGTCTCTGCTTCTGTGCTAGTCTCCATATCGTCCAAGTCTATGGGAGACATGACCTTCTCAGTAGAAGGAATACTGCTAAGAGGTGGAACGTCCAGCGGGTCTCGAGAAATAGGAGTAGTCGGTTCAACATCGACCCTGTTCCACCGAGGCTTCCTTTTCGGCGGAGATCGCCTTCTCCTGAGACTTGTCTTTTCAAAAGATTCTGAGTTGTCTCACAGTCTGAAAGGAGGTATGATAACTGCTTGTTCAGAAGACTTTTTCCGCTTCTTCGATATAGTCTTCTGAGCAGTCTTCTGAGGTGGAGACCTCTTCTTAGTGGGAGTGGAAGTCTTCTTCTTCCCTTTCCCGGCTTCAGCAGGCCCTGCTCCTATCTCCTGGAGGGCTGATGCCTTGCTATGAAAGCGTATTTTCATAGGGTTGAAGTACGCCTTATCTGCGAAAGTAATGTGGTCAGCACCACAGAAATCTTCGATCATTATTGTTAGCTTCATCCCATACAGAAGCTTTCCTTTGACAGTCAGGCTGAATGAGGCTTTGTCGAAATTTGCAGCCTGAGTTTGGAATTCCCTAAGGAAGAACTCCGTCCAGTTCACTTGGGCTCTGTCATATATGGCCATCATCATTTGGAGCTTAGGCCTGGATACTTGGTCGAATGAGCCAGCTTGGCTAGTCAGTATCTGAGTTACGATGTATGTTAAGGCTCGGAACTGTGGCAGCATACAATTCTTGGGAAACGCCGCCCTGAACGACATCGGCTCTCCGCAGAATATTTCAAAATATTCATCTATCAAATCATCTTTATAACCAGCCACGCTGATTCCCGAGTCTGGTAATTGAAAGCTCTTCTGAAGAGCTTGCTTGATCGACATCTGCTTGATCTCTTCGTCAGCACGAGTGGGGTCAGCAACGTAATGAATGATAAAACACCCCACTATATCTCCGTCTACGGCCTCTGAGTTCAAATATAACTCAAAAGTTTGTCGCGGAAGGAAGAACGTCGGCTTCCTCGACAGGAAGGCCTCAAGGCCTGATGCCCTCAGCGCCTCGAATATCTCCGTCATGATCTCGAGTTCACAGGTGTCGAACTCCATAATCGGTTCACACCACACCCGGTCCTTCTCAAGTATCTCTATCATGTTGGCAGGAGTGATAACTGAAATGTTCTTGTGTGCCATATCTAGAATCTGCAAAACTCAGTATCAGTAACAGATCATATATAATATGTAAGTATATCTACTGAATAAGCGAGAAAATCTACCGTAAGAATCTCTAAGAAAAGTGAATGCAGTTTACAAGTTAGGGATTTGAATTCTCAGAAAACTTAGGGTTTTAGTTGCAGAGGATAAAATGGCGATTTTCTAACTTTGAATGTGATATATATGAAAAAGAAGATGAACAGTTCACGATCGACGGTTCAGTTTAAATCCCGCTTTATGAGATGGATGGTCAGGATTTGATGTTATAAAATAGGTAATGATCAAAATAGTCGCCTAAGTCAAATTACAGTTGTAACTAGCCAAAGAAGTAACTTGATATGACATGCGTTTAATGTGCGGCAAAATTCAGCAAACTTGGCATAGAATGTCGTGCATTTAATGAAAGCCGTTTATATTAAATGACATTCTCTAAGGCATTGAATACGATGCTAAATCGGAACCATAAATGCATTCAATACAATGTTGGCTACTAAAAAGAGATACGAAAACTGTCGGTGAACATCGTAGTCGGCTAATACCTCGTGTAGATGGTTCTTTGAATCTCAGGTGTCCCGAATGAGTCCAAGATCGAGAGTGATCATTCTCCCTTGCTGAATGCTCCTCTCCTGAATCCTCTTACGGACTTGAGTCAGTAGGGTCCAGCAGACCTGGCTCTACTGAAAGTTCTCTCGAATCTAGCTTCGCCTAGAGGCTTGGTCGAGAATATCGGCCCTTTGATGGTCAAGTATGGATCTTCTCCATTTCGATATCCTTCTTTTCGACATGGTCACGAATGAAGTGGTGTCGATGTCCACGTGCTTGCACATGGTATGGAGAACGAGGATTACGAGTGATTGCAATGGCACTGGAGCTGTCGCAGAAGATTGGTACTTCATTCTGAATGACATTATAGTCGTGTAGCTACTGTCTCAACAAAAGGATTTGGGTGCAACAACTTTTGGCAGTCATGTATTCAGCTTCAGTAGTTGACGTCGCTACTGAATGTTGTTTCTTTGAAAACCTGAAGTTGATTTTCGGTCAATCCTGCAACCTGCCATATCCGGCATCGAATAACCAGTTAGTTCAATATTATCATCTGGTTGCATACCATAAACCCATGTCAGGTGTTCCTCTGAGATAGCGGAGAATCTTCTTTGCTGAGTCTATGTGGCTTTGCTTAGGATTCGCCTGAAATCGAGCGCAAACACCTATAGCATAAGTTATGTCAGGTCTAGTAGCAGTTAGATCTAATAAAGAACCGATAATTGCACGAAATTCAGTATAGTCTACTGATACTCCCTCTTTGTCAAGATCGATTTTCATGTTCGTGTTCATCGGGATCTTAATTAGTTTGCCGGATGTGCAACCGAACTTCTTGATGAGGTCTTGAGTGTATTTGCCTTGATTGATGAACGTTCCCTTCTGTGATTGTTCGACTTGAAATCCGAGGAAATAATTCATCTCTCCCATCATTGACATCTCGAATTTATCCTTCATCATCTTCTCAAATTGTTGACACATAGTGATATTCTTTGATCCGAATATGATGTCCTCTACGTAGATCTGCACAAGTAATATGTCGTCGTCTAGACGAATGCTGAATAGTGTGCGGTCTCATCGTGCCCCTTCCGAAAACCTTTACGAAGAAGAAACTCGGAACGGGGTATCGTACCAAGCCCTAGGTGCTTGTTTTAACCCGTCTGAGCCTTTACGAGTCTATAAACTTGATGTCCTTGCCGAAAGCGGGGGAGGCCGTTCTACATAGACTTCTTCTTTCAAAGACGCCGTTCGAGGAACACGAGACTTCACATCCATCGATATACTCTTAAGCGTTGATGTGTTGCGTAGGCTAGGAATAGTCTAATTGCCTCCAATCTTGCAACTGGAGCGAATGTTTCGTCGAAATCTATCCCTTCGGCTTGACAGTAGCCTTTTTCCACGAGTCTTCGCTTTGTTCCTTACTATGACATTGTTTTCATCTCGCTTGTTCTTGAAGACCCATTTAGTTCCGATCACATGTTGATGTCGGGGTCTATCAACAAGCTCCCATACTTCGTTTCTCGTGTCCGATTCAGCTCCTCTTGCATAGCAATGATCCAATCGACATCCTTAAGCGCGTCCTCAACTCGACTTGGGTTCTTCGCAGAGAAGAAGCGGGAATATAGAGCACTCTCTCCCCGACGAGAATCTAGATCTTGTCATTACACTTGCTGAAGGATCTCCAATAATAAGATCTGAAGTGTGAGCGTCCAGCCACGATCGACGATGTTTTAACTCTTCATCTGAAATTTGTTCAACACAGATAGTAGGTGAGTTAGGCATTTTAGTTGTACTATTCTGAGATTGAAGTAATTCAGTTACTAGAGTCGGGTCTACAGAGTCACCAGGTTTAGGGGCATTCAGCTCAGGAACTTCATTTGTTCCCCCTGAATTATTATTCTCAATAGAGGTCTCAGTTACCACTTGGGTTTCTTCATCGACCTGAGTTACCCGGGATGGATTCTATTCGGTAGAATCAATCTGCTAAGCTACGTTTGTTGCTGACTGAGATTCAGTAGTCTTATCTTCAGTTTCCTCTTCTGAATCATCATCCCAACATAGCTGGATCTTTTCAACATTGTCTTTTAAGCTCAGATCCTGTAGTTGTTTACTGATGTCCTCAGATTCTGAATTTGAGTTTTTGCTCCTGTCCTCAGTAGAAAACTTATTAAAAACCACATGAGGGCTTTCCTCCACGCAAAGGGTCCAGTAATTAAAAACTCTAAAGGCTTTGCTGACCCGGGAGTATCCTAAGAAGACTCCCTGGTCTGACTTGCTATCAAAAGTCTTTAACTGATCCTTTCTATTATTGTGGATAAAGCACGAACACCCAAAAATATGGAAATAAGATAAGAAAGGCTTCCCTGCCGTTCCATAGTTCATATGGTGTCTTCGATGTTGCTTAGTCGGTAGAGATCCGTTACGAGTATAACATGCGGTATCGGTTATACGCCCCGAGAATTTAGATGGGAGTCCTTAATCTGTGAGCAGGGTTCTTGCTGCTTCTTTGAGTGTTCTGTTCTTCCTCTCAGCAATCCCATTTTGTTGAGGCGTGCGTGCAACAGACGTCTCATGCTATATGCCTTTAGCTTTGCAGAACTCTTCCACCATCGAATTCAGGAACTCAGATCCTCTGTCTGAACGTATCTTTCTGATTTCAGTGTTCTTCTCGACACTGAGCCTTTTCATCACAGGAGAGACTATTGGCAATAAATATGACCCATGTGTAGCGCGAGTAGTCTGTTGCACGCAGCTGATCATCACATGAGAGACTAAAGCATGTGCAGCAGCTGAAGGATTCCATCCGTGGAAGGTGATGGAACTAGTGGATTTTGCTTCTTTGTTTGCTTTCCCATCAGACATGCTTCGCACTAAGTGTCTTTGCTGAAGACTTCATTTGGCAGTCCTCTTACTAGAGCGTTTCTAGCTAGCTTGTTGAGCGTCATGAAGTTGAGATGGCTGAGTCTTCTGTGCCAGAGCCACCCTGTTCAGTTGTCGTTCTTCGCCAGCAAGCATGCTTCAAGTTCAGCTAATTTCTTGTCAGCTACGTATATGTTCTTTTTGCGCAAACCTGATAACATTGTTTTCCCTGTAGATTTGTTAATGACATCACAGAAACCAGCGTAAAAAATCACTCTATTTGAGTTATCACAAAATTGACTAACAGAGAGAAGATTATTATGAATTCCTTC